>JADPWL010003155.1:0-40001 GCA_019059595.1 Marasmia exigua | reverse complement strand
AGCTTTACCTTAGTCGCCTTTTACGACACCTCGGTAAGAGTGAGGGTGGCCTATTCTACTCTGCTGGGACAACACGACGAATTTTCACGGAGAAGATCTTGTTAAAAAGTAGAGAAGTTTAATTAGTATTAACGTACTTTTTAAGGAAATTGGAAGGTTATAAACAATCTTTATGTTTATGTTACTTACATACATAGGGCGCAGATTTCTTTAAATAAAGAACCAATTACCTACTCCCAGATACTGTCGCGTAATTAAATCAGTAAATCACCCAGATTCCTTCAATCCCAGGATTACGCCGCAGCGTTTTGTTACTAAATCATCCATATTTATAAGACTAGCTGTTAAATCAAGAGGGATTATGGTGACAAATCAGAGTTCTACCTTATACTCGTACTGGGTGTTTGAGAAACAGTGTGACAGTAATTTAGTATTCTTTATTGCACAAAAATAAAATACAAGCATGATACAACAGCAACAGACAGTACAATAAGGCGGTCTTATCGCTTGTAGCGATTTCTTCCAGACAACCTTTGGGTAGAGGAAAGAAATATCGTATTCGTAATAATAAGGGAAGGCAGTGAAGAATTATACATTATTTTATATATTAATATTATTACATTACATAAATAATAATAAACAATACATACATACCCAATAATAATATATACATAGATAATTTATAACAAAAATTCAATAAAAATATTTTTTATAGATAGGTATAAATGACCAGAGAGCAGACCACATAAAAAAGGAAGAAGAGACAAGGAAAAAACAGTGTACCTATTTATAGAGATAGGAAGTGAGTTTTGACACGGGACTTGAATATATTATGTTATAGGGAATTTAATAAATGTTTTTTTTATGTGATAGGTGGCTGACAAGCAGACGGATCGCCAGATGGTAAGCGATTGCCGCCGCCCATAGACGAACCGTTTGGAACAATGGTAGAGAACGTTGCCTTTGGTCCAAGGGTTAGATCCCCGCACAGTACAAACATTTGTGTGCATGAACATGTCTGTTTGTATTGGTCTGGGTGTTTGTATGTATTATAAGTATGTATTTACAAAAGAAAAGTATTGTATGTATTGACTGACCGGATGGCGCAATTGGTAGTGACCTGCCTCTTACGCCAAAGGTCGTGGGTTCGATCCCCACCCTGGACAAACATTCGTGCGATGAACACTTGTGTTTGTTCGGTGTCTGGGTGTAATATATGTATTTAAGTATATATTTGTTTTCCTCTGTTGTCTGATATCTGTAACACAAGTGCTTAAGCTACTTAGTACGGAATCAGGTCAACGTATGAGATGTTGTGAGAATTATTATTAATTATTATATGTATATATTTGTAATTCCGCTGTTGATTCTGATATCCGTAACACAGGTGCTTGAGCTACCTATCTCGGAGTCAGATCAATATATGTGATGTTGTTAAATATTTATTTTTATTATTTATTATAGACACCCGTGAAACCAGTGGAGTCACAAGTGCGCTGCCAACCATTGAAGCCCCTTTCCCCTGGACTGGGTTTCCGGTACCGTCACTCACTCAGCGAAACACAGCACAGTGCTGCTTCACGCCGGTTTTCTCTGAGGCATTGATATCAATAAGGTTGAGCTGGCCCATCCATGCCGTAGCGTGGCTCTCCCACGGTCAAACGATGTGGGTTACCAACTGCAATTCTAGTGTGAGCAAATAAGACCAAAGCCGTATATCACACATTTCCTCATGGCACAGTAATAAAGTCGTACCCCGACCACATCCCGCGGGGACTAAACATGTGTTCACGGTAGGAGTGATTCCGGGATCGCTCGCCTATTAAGCCGTGGCCGTGTGGTCCCCGGCAGAGTAGAATAGGCCACCTTCACTCTTACCGAGGTGTCGTAAAAGGCGACTAAGGTAAAGCTGCTGGCATGATCATCAGCACCCAGAGAAGGAAAACTCTGCATTTATATCAAAACCCTCGCCAACCCGTCTGCTAAGCGTGGTGAGTAAGGCCCGTGGTGAAGGAGGCCCGTGTCTCAGCAATGGGGACTTCAAATTAATTGGCGTCGCTAGTGTGCCCTACGCGTCGTACGTACCTCTAACTAGCGTCGCCAATCGATAAATTGTTAGCTTCTAAACCGGATCTGTTTTAAACAATTTCTGAGCTCCAGTCTCTAAGCGAAAATTTACACAATTTATTTTATATTTTTGCACTACTTTTTGATCCGTTTTTGTACTCGAGATTTGGATTAACGCCATAATTGGCCGTTTTTGGCGTAATTCAAATTTCGAGTACAAAAGCAGACCAAAAAGCGAAGTATAAGTATTAAATAAAAAGTAAAAGTGTTTTTTTTATTGAAAGGTGGCACACGAGCAGATTGATCGCCTGATAGCAGCAACATCAGTGGAGTCACAGATGCGCTGGCAATTTTTAAACTCCCCCTACCCCCCTGAACCTCCTGTGCCCTCACTAACTAATAGCGCTGCTTCACTCCGTAGTTTTCTATAAGGCTATTTTATTTATTAAGCATGTACTACTGAGTTTCTTGCTGGTGTCTTCTCAGTAGAAATCGATATTCCGAACCAGCTTTAGATGATGCTCGGCGGTGAAAGAAAACATCGTGAGGAAACCTGCACGTTTCGGAAAAAGTTTCTGAAACGTGTAACCATGATTCAGTTGGTCTGGTTCCCCTGTTAAAGGGTTGCGAAGGTCAGACGGCAGTCGCTTCATTGTAATTACCACACCCCCCAATCCTGAATCATGATCTAAGCGTACCCTAGGCTCCAAAGCGAAAGCTTTGGACGCCCAGGGGACGCCAGGGTATTGTCAAAATAGGAACCTATTTTGACATTCACAAGTGTTCTGTATGGACCTAAATTGAGTAAAATTTTATCTTATCTTTTTTGTGCATTGTGCATGTCATGTCGAGCGATTGCACTGTAAATCCGTTTCAGTAATAGTACGCGACAGGGAACCACGGGAAAAGTAATTTATTGTTTATGTTCTGCATGCTTATTACATTTTAGTTGCAGAAATATGGTATGAAAGTAAGCTAAGCTTCAATAAATATGCTAGCGGCACTTGTGACCTACAATGGTTGGGTTCCTAAAAGGAGTTTGAGTCCCGTCAAAAGAGTATTTGAATTTACAAAAAGACCTCATAAGACTTTTTGTATAAGGTACGAGTATTACTTGGACACATCCACAGTGTGGATGTAAATAAGCTTTTTATTCTTCAAAAGAATTGTATCCGCCTAATCGTCAATATAACAGAGATGGAAAGTTTTAGATTCCATTTTAAAAGCTTAAAAATTCTTACTTTGACATCCTTATACATTTTATCAATATTATCAATTTTTCACGTACAAAAACGGACCCAACATTTGTGCATGGTTATTTAATAAATAGTATAAGTGTTTGCCGATAGGTTGTAACCCCGAAACTGTTTAAAATAGACCCGGTTTAGTAGCTAAAAATTAAAATCGATTGGCGTCGCTACCGCCCTACCCGTCACCTTAAGACCGGATTTTATACCAAATGAAGCCATATTTATTTATTTACTTTATGGTGGAGTTCACCAAAATCTACATACGAAAAGGGGCAGCATGAACTTCAGTTAAGCAGTAGTAACCGCTGCTTTTATTGTGGTTAACATGAATAACCGTCACTCAATAGTTAAAGCACATTTAAAGTGCGATTGCCCTGAGAGTACGTCTCGTGATCACCGAGTTATCGTCGCCCAATTAGTTTAGACCCCTCATTTAGCCACTGCAACTATGTACTCCTAAAAAATCCTACCAAAAAGAAATTTAAGGCAAATGTGAGAACTTATGTAAAACTAGGTCACAGATTATCTTTAAATTGTCCTAAATAATAATTTCGCATTATACGACTGTATTTTATATTTACACTCCAAGTACCAGGGCGGCAGAAACCGCGAAGAATTTAAAGAGTTCCAAGCTCAAAGCGGTTCGTACGGGCGTAATTGCTTCCTGTAGGAAACGCGTCGTGTGAAAAACGCTACCAGGCTGCCACAAGTAGGGTAGAGGTGCAATTAGGCTATATGTATGTATGTACAAGTACCTACACATCTACCTTTGTACGAGTATGTTTAAACAATTAAAAGGCATGCTTGTTCAGAACATGTTCAGAAGTGCATGGGAATTTCTGTATGCCATTTTCAATTCTGTTATCGATTAATCGTGTTTTACTGGAAAATTCTTGAATGTAAGGTTTTAGCGATAAACAGTGCAATCCAAGTATCACTCGGGCACTCTCACACACTATTTTAGAGCCAACCATCAAAGGAAAGAAGGATAGAAGTATATTTACCTCTACAATAACGATATCTGAAACTTGAATGCTAACTAGGATAAATAGAGAAGTGTGTCATTAACGCCTTACGTGCGTATAGTGTCCTGGTACCGAATAATAGTTATAAATTTTATTTTTTATAAATTGACAGGCATTTGTAAGTACACAATGATATTAAAGACTATCCAATCTACTCTTTTTTTAAGTGATAGGTGGCAGACGAGCAGATGGATCACCTGATCGTAAGCGGTCGCCGCCGCCCATGGATACCCGCGACACCAGTAGTGTCACAAGTGCGCTGCCAACCTTTACTTTCCCCCGGATTGGGGCTCCGGTACCCTAACTCACGCAGCGAAACACGCGCCGGTTTTCTGTGAGGCCGTGGTATCACTCCAGCCGAGGCGGCCCATTCATGCATGCTGAAGCGTGGTTCTCCCAATGTCAGATGTTTAATGTTTCTCTTCTTTAACTCTATGTGTCATGTTTCTGTTTTGTTACAGGTGGTATTTACGCGAAGTTGCCTGAGAGGCCCCTCTCTCTGTAAACTGAAAAAGAAAGCCGGGAATGCAACAACAACAAAAAGCCAAAAATGTTTCAAAATCCAAATTATGGTTTTATTAATGAAACCATACCAAAGTTTGCAAAGAGTCATGCGTTCTCCTCCAGCCGAGCGAGCCAAGTTTTAATTGCTCGCGAGATGCTGGTACCTGCACCTGCACAGTTGATGTTAAGGTCTACGCTAGACGAACCGAGCACGAACCGAGCATGAGCCGGGCCCGAGCTCAGCACGGAACGAGCCAAAATACCTGTAGTGTAGGATTACGAGCCACGAATGTGTGCGTGTTAGATTTGTTTATATATATGTTAGATACTAGTAGTAGGTAACTATATCATCATCATCATCATCAGCAACCCACACTCGTCCACTGCTGGACATAGGTCTCCCCTAATGCACGCCACTGCTCCCGATTTTCGGCCACTCTCATCCAGCCCACACCAGCCAGCCTTCGAATGTCATCATCCCATCTTGTCGCAGGGCGTCCTACACTACGCTTACCGAGTCGCGGTCTCCACTCAAGGACTTTACGGCTCCAACGGCTGTCAGTTCTGCGGCTAATATGACCAGCCCACTGCCACTTCAGCTTGCTAATTCGGTGGGCTATGTCGGTGACTCTGGTTCTCTGTCGGATTACATCATTTCTGATGCGGTCCTATAACTATATGGTAACTATATGTTTTCAGCAAAAGCATCATTTGTGAATATGCAGCTATGTAAACTTATATTAAACAACTTTGTATTTAAGATAGATCTGCCTATTAGGGTGTAGTAGTGTACTATTTGTATCACGTACAAGTGATATATTAGGTGTGTACCTACCTACATGGATGTTAGGTATGTTAGAGGTCATTTAATAGGATCGAGCAAAAACTTCAGTTACTCCGTGACCATGGCGCTTGCAACAGTGCCGAAATATCGGAAACTCAAAAATAAGGTACATGGTAGAAATCTCGTAAATACCTATTCTAATGATCGCTAATGTGTTGCCGTCCTTTTTAAAAAGGAATACGCTCTTCTCTTGAAGGTCCCTAAGTCGTAGTCGTCGGGAAATACTCCCGCAGGCAAACCTTTCCACAGAACTGAAGCACGTGGTAGAAAGTTCCGCGAAAAACGTACAGTATTAGACCGCCATCCGTCGAGATAATGGGAATGGAAATGGACAATCGCTTGCGTGTGGTTCGATGTAGGAATTCAGCTGCTGTAGATGAAACAGTTCCTCAGAGCACTCCCCATGATAGATGCGGTATAGAATGCTGAGGGAAGTTATATTCCGCCGCAGTGCTAGAGGATCAAGTCGACTAGAGAGAGTCAAGTCACCGACAATTCGAGCAGTCCTACGTTGTACGCTGTCAAACGGAAGAAGTTGGTACTGAGGTGCGCCAGCCCAGAGATTGGAGCAGTATTCTATATAGGGCGAACTTGTGCCTTATAGAGTTGAAACCGATGAGCTGGTGTGAAATACGGCCTGCTCTATTAAGTACACCAAGTTTCTTTGAAGCTATTTTAGCTTTTTCTTCCAGATGACCGCGAAACTGGACATTACTCGAAATGTCGACACCAAGGATGCTGATAGAAGGATTGATCAAGGGGAGTGCCCTGAAAACTGATTGGCACTTCAAAGGGACGTTTTTTAGCGGTTAACGCGCTTGTGTCTTGGAGGGATTTGTCGTTGCGAGTCGTTGTACCACAATCTGTCAAACCTTCTTAATTGATATTGAACCAAACCAGTTTGGCATTTAACGTCGTTCTGCCCCAACAATTGATATATGATTCTGGCGGTAGAACTAGGCACATAAAATACTCCGCGTGGGCTGATGCAATTCAAAGGTTTTATATTAGTTTCTAGTGGTTTTTAGTGAACATATTTGGTGTTTATTTGTGTAATGAAGTGCCTTTTATAGGCTGATACTTTACTTTAAAATAAAAATAGGATATTTTGCACGAAAAAATAAAATGTCTCTTTTTAAAATAAATTACGAACTACTGTTGTCTGATATTTGTTACACAAGTGCTTAAGCTACTTAGTACTGAATCAGGTCAACGTATGAGATGTTGTGAGAATTATTATTAATTATTATTATTATTATATGTATATATTTGTAATTCTGCTGTTGATTCTGATATCCGTAACACAGGTGCTTGAGCTACCTATTTCGGAGTCAGATCAATGTATGTGATGTTGTGAAATATTTATTTATATTATTTATTATCGACACCCGTGAAACCAGTGGAGTCACAAATGCGCTGCCAACCATTGAAGCCCCTTTCCCCTGGACTGGGCTTCCGGTACCGTCACTCACTCAACGAAACACAGCACAGTGCTGCTTCACGCCGGTTTTCTCTGAGGCCGTGGTATCAATAAGGTCGAGCTGGCCCATACATGCCGTAGCATGGCTCTCCCACGGTCAAACGATGTGGGTTACCAACTGCAATTCTAGTGTGAGCAAATAAGACCAAAGCCGTATATCACACATTTCGTCATGGCGCAGTAATAAAGTTGTACCCCGCACACATCCCGCGGGGACTAAACATGTGTTCACGGTAGGAGTGATTCCGGTATCGCTCGCCTATTAAGCCGTGGCCGTGTGGTGCCCGGCAGAGTAGAATAGGCCACCTTCACTCTTACCGAGGTGTCGTAAAAGGCGACTAAGGTAAAGCTGCTGGCATGATCATCAGCACCCAGAGAAGGAAAACTCTGCATTTATATCAAAACCCTCGCCAACCCGTCTGCCAAGCGTGGTGAGTATGGCAATTACCCCTCATGTGATTGAGGGAGGCCCGTGCCCCAGCAGTGGGGACTTAAATGGGCTGATGATGATGATGATTAAGGTAAGGGAAGTATTTCTCACTAGCTCCGCCAATTGATTTTAATTGTGAGCTACTAAACCAGAACTATTTTAAACCACTTGGAGGCTTCAGTCTCTCGGTAAACTCCTATACTATTTATTAATAGTTATAGTTAGCTATTTGATCTGGTTTTGCACTCGAATTTTAAATTACCGCCAAAAGCGGCCACTTTAGGCGTGAATCAATATTTTTAGTTCAAAACAGACTTAACATTTGGGCATGGTTGTTAAATAAATAGTATAAGTGTTTGCCGAGAGATTGAAGCCCCGTAATTATTTAAAATACTTATATTTATTTTGGTAGCTAAAAATTCAAATTAATTGGCGACTCTAGTGTGCCCCACCCGTCGTACGTACCTCTAACTAGCGTCGCCAATCGATAAATTGTAATCTTCTAAACCGGATCTGTTTTAAACAATGTCTGAGCACCAGTCTCTCAACGAAAATGTATACTATATTAATAATTTTGCACTAATTTTTAATCCGTTTTTGCACTCGAAATTTGTAATAACGCTATAATTGGCCGTTTTTGCCGTAATTCAAATTTCGAGTAGGTACAAAAGCAGACCAAACAGCCAAGTATAAGTATTAAATAAAAAGTAAAAGTGCTTTTTTATTGATAGGTGGCACACGAGCAGACTGATCACCTTATAGCAGCAACATCAGTGGAGTCACAGGTGCGCTGGCAAGTTTTTAACTCCCCCCACCCCCCTGAACCTGTGGTGAGTATGACAATCACCCCTCATGTGATTGAGGGAGGCCCGTGCCCCAGCAGTGGGGACTTAAATGGGCTGACGATGACGAATGACGATGTGCAAAATATCATGTCCAACCTGCCAGATGGTCCAATGACATTAAGGCTCAATCTGTTTTTTTTTTATTTCTTAACTATAGCTAATAATTATATAATTTTGTAAACCAGAAATAGTAAATGTGCAGTGCTTAAAATTTGTATGTCATCTCATGATACCCACATTTGTGCAAAATCAATGATTTGATCTGGAGTAGCGTGGTCCAGGATAACCGACGACAGTAGAAAGTGGAGAGAAATTGGAAAGACAGTGGTAGTGAACGCTGCTTTTGGTCCAAGGGTTGCGGGTTCGATCCCCGCACAGTACAAAAACATTTTGTGTGCATGAACATGTCTGTTTGTAATGGTCTGGGTGATTCTATGTATTATAAGTATGTATTTACAAAAAAAAGTATTATATGCATATATTTATAATCCCACTGTTGATTCTGATATCCGTAACACAGGTGCTTGAACTACCTATCTCGGAGTCAGATCAATGTATGTGATGTTGTGAAATATTTATTTATTATGCTCTGCAGTGGGCAAACACATGCTGCTAAAGAAGAGATATCATGTCGAGCGATTGCACTGTAAAGCCGTTTCTGCAATACTACACGACAGGGAACCACAGGAAAAGTAATTTATTGTTTATGTTCTGAATGCTTATTACATTTTAGTTGCAGAAATATTGTATGAAAGTAAGCTAAGCTTCAATAAATATGCGAGCACTTGTTTTTTTTTTTTGTGATCTTGATGGTTGAGTTCCTAAAAGGAGTTTGAGTCCCGTCAGAAGAGTAATTGAATTTACAAAGAGACCTCATAAGCTGACTTTTTGTATACGGTACGAGTATTACTTGGACACATCCACGGTGTGGATGTAAATAAACTTTTTATTCTTCAGAAGAATTGTATCCGTATAATCGTCATTATACGGATATTTGTGGTGCCCGGCAGAGTAGAATAGGCCACCATCACTCTAACCGAGTTGTCGTAAAAGGCGACTAAGGTAAAGCTGCTGGCATGATCATCAGCACCCAGAGAAGGAAAACTCTACATTTATATCAAAACCCTCGCCAACTCGTCTGCCAAGCGTGGTGAGTATGGCAATTACCCCTCATGTGGTTGAGGGCAGCAGTGGGGACTTAAATGGGTTGACGATGATGACGATGATGAATCGTCATTATAACAGAGATGCAAAGTTGCATACCACATTTTAAAAGCTTAAAAATACTCAATTTGACATCCTTATACCGTAACAACCCCAATAAATACACACAAATATACAAGGAACCCAATTCTCGTGCTCGTGATATTTATTTTCATACGACATAATTATATCACTAAAACACAGTTTTTTTTATGGTTTTCAGGTGATATCCGCCATGTTTTCAAATTATCACGAGCACGAGAATTGGGCTCTATATATCATGCCCCAATCTCATGGTCTAAGACTCCACTAGTAATAAATTAGCCACGGGTCCTTTCACAAAATTGCGCTTAGTAAGCTGTTATACATTACATACATACATTTAATATTTTTGGTACCTGAGCTTACAGATATCGATTTTGTTAAAAAAAGATATTGAATTTGTTAAAAAATTTAAAGAACATCTATTGCAGAATGCCTATTAGGTACAGTCTGAACGAATACTTACACCCTTTGAACATCTAATATTTATAATATTAAATGTATATATAACAATTATTAAATTTGCTATATTTTTATTGTTATTTATTAGGAATTATTTTAAAGTAGTTATTTTATCGTTATCGAATATAAAGATTTATATAATATAGATAAATAGTAGGTATATGTTGTAATTCCATAGCCTTATCTTTAAGACCGGATTGTATACCAAATGAAGCCATATTTATTTATTTACTTTATGGCGGAGTTTACCAAAATGTACATACGAAAACGGGCAGTATAAACTTCAGTCAAGTAGTAGTAACTGCTGCTTTTATTGTGGTGAACATGAATAACCGTCACTCAATAGTTAAAGCACATTTAAAGTGCCATTACCATTGTTTGAAAACTTGTTGAACTCGGCCCTGAGAGGAAGTCTCGTGATCACCGAGTTAGCGTCGCCCTATTAGTTAGCCACTGCAACTATGTAGCTCCTAAAAAATCCTATTCAGAAGAAATTTAAGGCAAATGTGAGAATTTATGTAAAACTAGGTCACAGATATTATCGTTAAATTGTCCTAAATAATAATTTCGCATTATAAAAGCGACTGCGGCGACTGTATTTTATATTTACACTCCAAGTACCAGGGCGGCAGAAACCGCGAAGAATTTAAAGAGTTCCAAGCTCAAAGCGGTTCGTACGGGCGTAATTGCTTCCTGTAGGAAACGCGTCGTGTGAAAAACGCTACCAGGCTGCCACAAGTAGGGTAGAGGTGCAATTAGGCTATATGTATGGATGTACAAGTACCTACACATCTACCTTTGTACGAGTATGTTTAAACAATTAAAAGGCATGCTTGTTCAGAACATGTTCAGAAATGCATGGGAATAATTTATGTATGCCATATTCAATTCTGTTATCGATTAATTGTGTTTTACTGGAAAATTCTTGAATGTAAGGTTTTAGCGATAAACAGTGCAATCCAACTATCACGCGGACACTCTCACACACTTTAGAGCCAACCATCAGAAGAAAGGAGGATAGAAGTATATTTACCTCTACAATAACGATATCCTAAACTTGAATGCTAACTAGGATATTAATAATTTCTAGACCTATTAGGAGAAAGGTAAGCTAGGATTACGTAATTATACTTAGCTGTAAAATCCAGACACTTCTTAGTATTTTCACCAATAGCTTGGCACAATTCCTAGGTTATCTAGTCTCTAGCTTTATCTAGTCTCATAGTACCGTTCTATTCTACTGACATTAAAAATGTGGCTTCTAACCATTAGATTCCCGGTTTTATTGAACCGAAGCAAAACTATTCATGTACACACGTGATTGCCCTTTTAAAAAAAGAACAATACAACAATCTTGTTATAATACTTTCATAACACCTATACTCACAATTTCCAATTACATCAAAATGTAACTAATAAATAATTATATGTAATTATTTACATTACTAAATTAATATTGTGATAATAATACATTATTATATGATTTCAGTATCGTAATTGATTCTAATACAGTATTGAAGTACATACCTTACCTAATTGAATGAAGATAATACAGGAAGGATGAAGTAGACATTTACATCCCTTTAACCACGTGTTCTTTTATCCATTCTCAACAACATTTGTTCTATTACATTTAGATATTTGCATAAAATTTCGACTTTCCATACAAAGTCAGTCATATGACTTAGTAATCTGGTATAGAGTCGAAAAAATATTCGGTAAACTTCCAAAAGTCGAACAAATGTTATTCAGAGTAGGTAAAAGACATGGTTAAAGGATGTAAGCTATTATTAAAGTTTGGCACATTGGATAGAGAGTGAAGGGTCACTGCCTTAAGCGCCAATTTTGACGACCCATTTGGAACAGTGGTAGTAAACGCTGCCTCTGGTGCAAGGGTTGCGGGTTCGATCCCCGCACAATGCAAACATTTGTGTGCATGAACATATCTGTTTGTATTGGTCTGGGTGTTATCTATGTATTATAAGTATGTATTTACAAAAGAAAAGTATTATATGTATATAATTGTAATCCCACTGTTGATTCTGATATCCGTAACACAGGTGCTTGAGCTACCTATCTCGGAGTCAGATCAATGTATGTGATGATGTGAAATATTTATTTAAAAAAAAAAAATGATCGTGGATATCTAATGCAGTCTCATCATCTTTTCACCTCTTAGTACTTTATGTCAGCCTGGTACTCATGGAAACGATTAGTTTAATTTTAATGGAGCTGAGCTTGATAGCATAACTGAACTGAATCCATAAAATTAACTCATGTAGATACTTTTAATACATTATAGAGCTTAAATGACATTCTATATTTAAAAATAATCTAACACGCGCTTCGAGCGTTCGGTTGATTGTGCTCGGATTTGCACTAAGGAGAACTATTTAATGTCCTCATAGCTAATTCCCGGTTGCGTCCTAAGCTGTCGCTATGGCGTCCAGGGTACGCTTATACCATGATTCTGGATTTGGAGAGTCTGGTAATTACAATGAAGCGATTTCCGTCTGACCTTCGTAGCCCTTTACATGGGAGCAGACCAAGTGAAACATGGTTACACACGTTGTTTTCCCTCAACGCCGAGCTAATGGTAGTAATACGCATAGATTTGAAAAATCCACATGTTCATGCTCGGATTCGAACCATGACTCCCAGTGTAAGGCGCGTTTTAAACCACTGACCTACCATCGCCCATGAGGATATCTTTGTTTTTTTTATGCTAGAGGCGACAAACGAGTAAGCTAGTCACATCATGGGAAGTAATCTCCGCCGCCTATAAACATCCACGAATTCAGAGAGATCGCTAATGTATTGTTTTATACTTTCATGGTCCCTAACATTAGAATAGGTATTTACGAGATTTCTACCATGCGGGTAAGTTGTTACTGGCAGACAAAACGGTCTACCCTCCTTCTCAGTCTTACCCGCAAAAACTTCTGTTACTCCGTGACCATGGCGCTTGCAACAGTGCCGAAATATCGGAAACTCAAAAATAAGGTACGTGGTAGAAATCTCGTAAATACCTATTCTAATGATCGCTAATGTGTTGCCGTCCTTTTTAAAAAGGAATACGCTCTTCTCTTGAAGGTCCCTAAGTCGTAGTCGTCGGGAAATACTCCCGCAGGCAAACCTTTCCACAGAACTGAAGCACGTGGTAGAAAGTTCCGCGAAAAACGCACGGTATAGACCGCCATCCATCGTTATAGTGGGGATGGAAATGGACAATCGCTTGCGTGTGGTTCGATGTAGGATTTCAGCTGCAGTAGATGAAACAGTTTCTCAGAGCACTCCCCACGATAGATGCGGTATAGAATGCTAAGGGAGGTTATATCCCGCCGCAGTGCTAGAGGATCCAGTCGACTAGAAAGAGTCAAGTCACCGACAATTCGAGCAGCCCTACGTTGTACGCGGTCAAACGGAAGAAGTTGGTACTGAGGTGCGCCAGCCCAGAGATTGGAGCAGTATTCTATATGGGGCCGAACTTGTGCCTTATAGAGTTGAAACCGATGAGCTGGTGTGAAATACGGCCTGCTCTATTAAGTGCACCAAGTGTCTTTAAAGCTATTTTAGCTTTGTACACAAAATACACTAGACAAGCGTCCGTGGCACTCATTCAGCTGGTCTCACTGAAAACCAGCGTCATGGCCTTTGTCTGGGCTGTGACATAAGCTGAGTGAGGGCCATTTATACTAGACGTCATAACACATCATTATATTCATTTGGCACTGTCTGGACATGATTGAATATAGTTTTGTTTTTTTTTTCCTTTTGTTTTATTTTTATGTATTTTTAATTGTTTTATGTTTTGTTTTCTGTTTGTACCAAATTGTGTTCTGTTTATAATTGCTACATGTTCTGTGTTGTGATGTCTATAATAATAAAAAATTTCTTTCTTTCTTTCTTTCTTTCTTTCTTTCTTTCTTTCTTTCTTTCTTTCTTTCTTTCTTTCTTTGTCTTCCAGATGACCGCGAAACTGGACATTACTCGGAATGTCGACACCAAGGATGCTGATAGAAGGCTTGATCAAGGGGAGTGCCCTGAAAACTGATTGGCACTTCAAAGGGATTTCTCGTTGTGAGTCGTACCACAATCTGTCAAACCTTCTCAATTGATATTGAACCAAACCAGTTTGGCATTTAACGTCGTCCTGCCCCAACAATTGATAGGTATATGTTTCTGGCGGTAGAACTAGGCACATAAAATACTCCGCGTGGGCTGATGCAATTCAAAGGTTTTATATTAGTTCCTAGTGGTTTTTAGTGAACATATTTGGTGTTTATTTGTGTAATGAAGTGCCTTTTATAGGCTGATACTTTACTTTAAAATAAGAATAGGATATTTTGCACGAAAAAATAAAATGTCTCTTTTTAAAATAAATTACGAACTACGAGTTACTAAAGTTATAAAGGAATAAGTTAAAGCGTTAAGGCTTACATCTAATTTGCATACTTACAAATAATTTAAAAACATGACACAAAATCTTCTTAACCCATCCGCCCTACAGACCTAAATGAATGTGGGTTATAACAAAGAAAATAGGTTAGCAGATTAAAAGGGATCCCTGAATGAACTCCTTCTGTTTATCTACCCAAACCGTAGGTACCTATCGAGGCCCAAGTCCTGAACATCAGTCCTTAAATAAAGCGACTACAAAGGTGCCTATTTAAATAAAAGATAACCTCGACTCGACAGTCTCATAGAGCAAAAGCAGCGTAAATAATAGACGAGTACACTCACCTGGTTGCACCTCGATGATCCGTAAAGAGGTTTTCGTATCGCCTCGTTTAGCACATCACTTGTTGAATTTTGAATTTGAAACGTTTTTTCGTTGAGGAAATTAACTTGTGAGGTTATTTATGACTCGATTGCCGGGGTCGGTGGCACGCGCGGCGCGACCTCTCGCTGGGGGCTCCGACGAGCGACTGGCGTACGAACTGGGCTCGCGCCTTCCCCAGGCAGTGTTGCTAGGGTGGGAAGTCGGTTTTCCGCCCGCCCAACGCGAACTGTAGCTTTTCACGACGGGACTGCGCTGTCGTACCGTAGCGCGCCTTCTTTTGTTTGTGCTAGTAAAATAGTAATGTAAAAAGTAAGTAAAGTATCAGCCTATATCTGTCCCAAATCCCACTGCAGGGCAAAGGCCTCCATCATAGAAATCAAGTCATCGCTACTATGATTAGGCCCAATCACCACGCTTCCCAAATGCGGATTGACGATCACAAACCCGAGTTATGTTCAAAAAAATCGAAACACTTTTTGCTTGACCCGGGAATCGAACCCAGAAACCCCAGATCACGGCCCGGTACTTAAAACATTAGACCAACAGACAAATATAATACCCACAATCCATCAACCCATTGTAATCGATATGGGTAGACTCCATAAAAACAATTCTTTCGAATTCACCCCTAACAAAAGCTCGATTTACCCCCAAAAGGGGGATGTTTTCCCCATTTTCCCTCGTGACCCCAAAGCCTTTGTGCGGTCTACAAACTGTGAACATACCTTCACTCCTGTTCTATTGTTTTCCGTCTCTGTCACTCCCGCTGGAGGAGTAAGCTATCTCGCTCGTTTTAACTTCTGCAGAACATATTATTAAAATGAAGTGCATCATGCATTGGGTATCGTGTGCATAAAATTAAAAAAAAACCTCTATTGAAAATTACTTGTCGATTCATCTTTTTTGGTATTATTTTTCTTCGTATCCGTATTTTTTTTGTGTGACGTGGCAGACGAGCAGACGAATCGCCTGATGATAGGCGATTGCCGCCGCCCATAGACACCCGCGAAACCAGTGGAATCACAAGTGCGTTGTCAACCTTTAAACTCCCCTTTCCCTCGGATTGGGATTCCGTTACCCTCACTCACGCAGCGGAACACAGCATATTCTAACGTTCCTTTTAATATTATTTTTTGTTATGTATACAGAAATCTTTTTTTTCTTCTAAAAGCTCCCTAAGTGTGACACTGGGATATATCTTTAGATTTAATCAAAATCTAAGAGTATCTACATCCCTTTAACCACATCTTCTACCAAACATTCTGTACAACATTTTGTTCCTACGTCTTTAGACGAATTTCCAAAGTCTGAAAAAGTATAAAAAATATAAATATTTCATACAAAGTCGGTCGTAATTATGACTTATTCATTTTAAGTAAAGTATCAGCCTATAAACTGTCCCTCCATCATAGAAATCAAGTTATAGATACTATGATGGATTAGGCTTAATCACCACGCAATGATCACAAAGGTTTGTTGCAAACCCGAGCTATGTCTAAAAAATTCGAAACATACTTTTCCCTCGACCCGGGTATCGAACCCAGGACCCCGAGATCACGGTCCGGTAGGAACTTAAACCACTAGATCAACAGGGCGTCATTTTTTTTGACAATTTTCCAAATGTTGCAGAACAATTACGAGTAGGTATATTGTATGATAAGGGAGCAAAATAATATTAGTACGGCGTACGTTTTTGAGTCCAGAGCGTAGGTACTATATTTAATATAGTACCTACGCTCTGGACTTATTAATAAATTTTAATGTGGCGTAGAGAGGGATTCTTTAGTAGAATCCCGAACGTATCGAGGGAGGAGTAAAGTGAATGACTCGGGTGCAAAAATATATTTTGCACCAGAGTCATACACTTTACTTTTTATCGCCCACTATGAGAAAATAAAAGACGCCTCATATTTTAACGTAGAGTATGGAAAGGGCTATGCTTGGAGTATCTCTGAAAGACCGTATCAGAAATGAGGTCATCCGACAGAGAACCAGAGTCACCGACATAGCCCACCGAATTAGCAAACTGAAGTGGCAGTGGGCTGGTCACATTAGCCGCAGAACTGACAGCCGTTGGAGCCGTAAGGTCCTTGAGTGGAGACCGCGACTCGGTAAGCGTAGTGTTGGACGCCCTGCGACAAGATGGGATGATGACATTCGAAGGCTGGCTGGTGTGGGCTGGATGAGAGTGGCCGAAAATCGGGAGCAGTGGCGGCAGTGTAACAGGCAGTGTAAACAGAGGGAGATGGCAAGAGATCGTGAGGAAAGCTGTGTCCACCTCTAACACCAACAAGGACGCCTCAACGTGACCACGACCGCTCTGGCAAGACCGTAGCGAAAAATTTGTTTCAATTAAATTAAATATTATCTAATATTAAGGCAAAAACACAGATTCTGAAAAAAACCTTTGCGCCTTTTGTATTTTTCCATTCAATATTTCATAAATTTCTCCAGGGATTTCACAGTCATGATGATGCGTCAGTTTTAATTCTTTCAGGAGTTTTTAATGCCACTTGAACAACTCGTTTTTAAAACTACGAACCTCTAAAACCTGTGATGATTTTTTTTTTATATGAGAGGTGGCAGACGAGCAGACGGATCACCTGATGGTAATTCTGCCGCCCATGGACACCTGCAACACCAGTGGAGTCACAAGTGCGCTGCCAGCCTTTTCCCCTTCCGCCCCATTAGTCGTCCGATGATAGAAAATTGACGAAAATTGACCTTTTTTTTTCTCGCTGGGGAATGCCGCTGGCCCGGAGTGCAATGGCCGAGGTCGCCGCCTAGTGGCGGCGCCTTATGCATACCCTCCTGCTAGGGAGCAGGAGGGTTATGTCGGGCTCTCCTCTGGCGAGGGCTTCTCCTAGCGAGAAGCCGGCCAGAGGCATATCAACTAAACCCCAGCGGTTTTCCCTCATCGCCCTTTAATGGGGAGGCGTCGTAGCTGTAGCGGGCTGTAGGACGAACCTTATTACCCATACGGGCACCACGACCCTCCCCGAGCGATGCCTGCCTATACGGCGGGCCAGGAGGTTCCTCCCCGGGCTGGCTGGCCGGGAGAGGGGGTAGGGACAGCCGGGAAAACTAATAAGCCATCCCTACCGGGCTGCTGAGGAAACCCGTGCAATGCCGGCGCTGGTGACCCCCCACCACGCGCCAGCGGGCTACCTCTGCGGAGAGGAGGGAGACGCGCATCTGTTCCGCGTCTCCTACCCCTCCTTACCACGAAAACTGACCTTCGCAACCCTACACAACAACAACAGGGGAACCTGAACAATTTAATATGGATGTGATGATGGACACAGATGGAAAACTACACGTTTCAGAAACTATCCGAAATGTGTAGGTTTCTTCACGATATTTCGCCCCACCGCCGAGCAAATTTTTTTTTTTATAGAAAGGCCAATCAGGATGACCTCACTCCGTCTGATGGTAACCGGCCGTGAAAGCCAAATATGAGGCTGACAGGCACAAAAGAACTAACAAAGTACCCATTGTGTTTGCCATCCTCACCTCATCATGACCCTACGGAACCCTTTTTAGGGTACCGTCCGTCTGTCCGTCTGTCCGTCTGTCCGTCTGTCCGTCTGTCCGTCTGTCCGTCTGTCCGTCTGTCCGTCTGTCCGTCTGTCCGTCTGTCCGTCTGTCTGTCTGTCCGTCCGTATGTCACAGCCACATTTTTTGAAACTATAAAGACTATACTATTGAAACTTGGTAAATAGGAAAATTAAAATTTCCCCATACTTAGAACTGAATCTCAATTTTTTTTGCATCATACCCATACGTGTGGGCTATTTATGGATAAGTCTTTAAAAATGATGTTGAGGTTTCTAATTTTAATTTTCTAAACTTAGTACTTATTTTGCGCAAGACACGCTCTAAATGACATTACCATGAAAACTAACAACGAAAATTGGTTTGAACTAGATCTAGTAAGTAAGTAGTTTTTTTTTCATACGATATAAACCGTAAAAGGCAATCAATAATTTACCTTCCATCAATTTTTCTACAATTAACTAATATCTTAATAGCTGCTACGGAACCCTTCATGGGCGAGTCCGACACGCACTTGGCCGGTTTTTAACTTTGCTTCAATTAACGATATCGTCTGTATGCAGTTCTCCGTGTGAATTTAATTAGTCGTTAAACGATTGCAAAGTGGTGTGTATATAAGTGCCGCCATTACCTGGTCGCGTTCCGATTTCAAACTCTCAATATTGCGCACTGTTTTAAATTTTATTTTTTATTTCCGAATCTGAGGTTTAAGTTACCAGCCAGACCAAGATGCTTTTTTCTGAAGATGCCGAATGAGGATAATAAAATTAAGTTTATTTTTTTATTGCGAATAATAGGTAGCCAAGCATGCGGCCCATCTGATGGTAGGTTAAGGGTAACCGTCGCCACAGATATTATAACCGCCGCTTATAGACATTCTGAAATGAATTACCTTGTTACATACGACCTGGTAATCTTTAAGAAAAGAACTTATTTCTTTCTTAAGGTGAAGAGTTAGGGACATTTAGCACCGCCAATTGATTTAAATTTAGGTAACTATAGCTACTCAACCTAGGTGTGGTAACCATTGCGAACCGTCGGAGACTCGGCAAACCTATACGTACTATTTATTTAATAATCATCACAAAAACAAAACAAAAATTAGTGGACAGTTATCTGGGGGCACGGTAGTGCCCCTGCCAAGTCGAGCAAAAAATGCGGCACGGGCCGTACCTTTCGACCCCTCATCATAAGTCCAAGTCACTTCTAGTAGAAATAGAATTCAAATTTAGAATACAAATAGACTTTGGTGTCTTAATCATGGGAAAACTGTTTTTTTTTGTAATTTCGGTCCAGTTTTCTAAATACACCAACTGCATGAATAACTTTGTAATCTCATATAAAAGTATAGGATTACAAAGTTACGTTTACAGTTGAAGGTGAAGGTACCGGTAAGAAAAAAAGTAGGTGGACTACAAAAATGATATCCCATAAAAAAAAAACTTGTGAAAAAATCCAAGTCTCGCAGTCAGTTGTTCTACCGTGAAAAGTTGTGAGATCTATGTTACCTACCCAGTCTGTTATATTGCCAAGTTAATAACCGACTTGGTAACATAGATCTCACAACTTTTCACGGTAAAACCTGAGTGCGAGACTTAGATTTTTTGACAAGTTTAGTTTTTTATGGGATTCAATAAGCAGATCCGGTTTCGTAACTATACATTTAAATCAATTGGCAGCGCTAATGTGCCTTCACCTTAAAAGCTGGCAACGCATCAGTGATGCCTCGGGTGTTGCAGATGTCTATGAGCGGAGGTGATCGATCACCCAATTACCATCAGGTGAGTCCATCTGCTCGTTTGTCCATTATAATAACAGAACAATCATTGTTATTTTGTCTGTAGCAATTATTCAATTTAATTTATAGTTACTTGAATGATATTTACTAGATCAATTATTGTAAAGAAACTAATGTTCGTAATTTAGATTCGTACGTAAGTATTATTTTTTGTGCTCCATGCCTTGCCTTTCTTGTGGGACAAATATTGCCTAACATTCATTCTTGCCTAAAAAAAAATGCACCTAAAGCTTTGAGATGAGAATTCCCTATTCAAAGACCTAAAGGCGGTTTTGTGTCATGCGGATTTTGGTCTGCTTGCGGACAAGGCAGCCATGTTTTTAACCGACTATGGCAAAGCAAAAAAGGAAGGGTTACTTTATGATTTTAGCAGTCAGTGTATGTACGTATGTAAATATGTTTGTATGTTCCAGAATTCTGCCTAAAGTACCCAGCCGATTTTGATGAATGTGGTATCAATCGCTGCCTATTACTGTCCTATACGAAATAATACCGAAAGATTTTTTTTTAAAGTTCAGATCTCTGTGCCTGTGGTTAAATTTTTTTTTTTTGTATTCCCCCCTTATTCCACCCATGATTTCACGAATGAAAAAGTTTTAGTGAGTCTCTAAAATAATTTCATACATACGAAGCGGCAGCATTGGACGCTACTGGGAATAAATAAATAATTAAATATTTCACAACATCACATACATTGATCTGACTCCGAGATAGGTAGCTCAAGCACCTGTGTTACGGATATCAGAATCAACAGTGGGATTACAAATATATACATGTAATACTATCCTTTTGTAAATACATACTTATAATACATAGAAAACACCCAGGCCAATACAAACAGACATATTCCTGCACACAAATGTTTGTACTGTGCGGGGATCGAACCCGCAACCCTTGGACCAGAGGCAGCGTTCACTACCACGGTTCCAAACGGGTCGTCTAATCACACGCTAAGATGAGAAGAACGATAAGTATAGTCGCGCCCGCTCCTTGCGGAGCGTTACAGTGGAGGCTCTATGTGTAGCGAGGGGCTCTCGGTGTTCTCTATAACATCCGGCGAACGGGTGCACCGCACCCCTAGTACTATAGGTGGACACCCTAGCAGTCGGGTAGTAGGTATAAGCCCTCCTCCTTAGCCGTTCACTCTTGACAGACGATCGTGGTTGACGACGTTGCATTTTCCTTTGCTGATGCTTCTCGCGCGATATGTCTCCACTTGCTACCTATTCCACCTTATTATAAATCGCGATCTAAAGTTATTACCGCACTAAAACTTATGTCATCCTGTTCCAACACGCAATGTTAAAAGTTTTGTTCCGGGATTATACTTAGTTAGCGATTTGTAATAAGGGGGATTGAGACAACATCATATGCATTGTCCTGGTCAACATCACATGCATATATATATATACACACTAGGTACACAAGACACACAACGCTGACGTCCGTGGCACTCACTCAGCTGGCCCTACTGAAAATCAGCGTTATGACCTTTTTAAGGGGTCATTACATAGGCTGAGTGGGGGCCATTTATGTTGGAGGGCACAACACAAAATATACATGCACTGCCTGGTTATTTGTACCCTAGGTATATTGTTTTGTTTTCCTTTGTTTTATTTTCATTTTTCTCTGTATCTATTTTTTTCGTTTGTTTGTTCTTTTGTAACTGATGTTGTACTCGTACCTATATACATATAGTGTTGTGATGTCCAAAATAATATTTTTTTTCTTTTTTTCTATAATGACGCGTATAGGATGCTGATGGCTGCGGCGACACTACAGTGCCTCAGGGATGCTGGCGGAAGCTGGTGTCGAGAGTTTGGCAGCCATTCGCAAACGCATAGCATTCCTGATACACCGTGTTCGGGGCAGCTCCGACAGCCTCCTGCAGACGGTTGCGGCGAGGCTGGACGTGGACAATGCTATTATGAAACACTGGACACTTGTCCAACTGACCAAGGACACAAAACCCTTTCACAATAATTTTGAATTTGTATAATTTTCAATTTTAATTAAAGAATACAATTTAAATTGTGCATTTTGACATTCAATTAATTCAAATAATCAAATTTAATTTAGATACAATAATTAGATAAGTACTAACATAGTTATAAGGTCACTGATACTAACTCCGGCATGGGTTATTCTCGAAATAAATGATTTTTATTTTATTTTTATTAGTAGGATAGTAGTCAAAGCCATGAAAATTTAAAACCTCTTTAGTACCTACCTACCCTAAAAGCACATTTCCCTTTATAATTTTAAGTACTAAAAACAATATCTACTAACATATGTCTTACCAATCTCTGTTTTCACAATCTACAATCGACTCAATTGATTCCAAAATAGAGATCTAAATTGTGCAAATGGGATCTGGGTCGTGAAACTGTTGAAGTGATTTTCATGTCTTTTTTATGAGCCACCTTATTTGAATTTGAGAGAGGAAAGATTAAGTACGTAGAGATAGCTTCTTAACTTAGTTTAACTTGACGAATTAGTACGACTTAGAGTAACGCGATCTAAAGTAATTAGCGTACTAAATCATTGCCTTCTCGTTCCAACACCGCAAAGTTAAAAGGGTTTGTTTTCCAAGTTCGGATAAATATTATATTTTATATGTTTTTCGATCATGGGTTATGTTGTATGTTTCTAAGGATGTTGTTATTTGGTTACCCCTGCTAAAGGATACAGGGCGTTAAGGCGACGGATAACCCATACTAGCGAGTAGCGACACATATCGATTTAAATTGTTAGCCACTAAACCGGAGTCTAAGCAAACATTTATACTATTTATTTAATTGTGCACTACTTTTTGATCTGTTTTTGCACTCGAAATCTGGTTTAACGCCATAAGTGGCCGTTTTTGACGGTAATTCTAATTACGAGTACAAAAGCAGATCCAAAAGTTAAGTATAAGTATTCAATAAATAGTACAAGTGTTTTCCGAGAGGCTGCAGCTTCGAAATTGTTAAAAAGATATCCGGTTTAGTTCCTAATAATTTAAATCAATTGGCGTCGCTAGTATGCCCTACCCGTCACCTTAAAAGTGGTTGGAATGAGTTTTATTCCGGAACTAAGTTTTTAGATTGCGTTATACCTAAGGGGGTTACTTTTTTTTCAGACCCTTTTAGGGTAGTGTTTTGAGCGCCGGCGCCGTTTGACAAAACGCTCGCGATTCCCGCAATATACCTACTTACAACTTTTCTTTTATGGGATAGGTAGCAAACAAGCAGACGGATCGCCTGATCGTAAGCGATTGCCGCCGCCCATAGACACCCGCGACATCAGTGGAGTCACAAGTGCGCTACCAACCTTTGTGCCAACCCATGTATTGCAGATGTCCATGGGCATCGGTAATCCAGTAATCAGGTGAGCCGTCTGCTCGTTTGTCCGCCATAATGAAAAAAATGCCCTAATGCTTGCCAACCTTCGGAAGGAGACAGCACCAGCTGAAGAAGTAAAAATATCTTTTTTCTAAATAAATAAAACAACATTTAGCAAAAATCAACATAACATTTATATTTCAGGCACAACATTAACCATTTGGTTTTGAAAAGGCATTTTTCCTTCATTATTGAAATATTTAGTGAACATGTCTCTAACAATCTCTCCCCTACTATCGGGCGCTGTTTCTGAACCTTTCTCTAAAGACAACAGTGGATGCGTATCCCCCCACTGCATCGCATCCTCCTGTTTCAACCGCCAAGAAGCCTTTTTGAACCTAAAGCTGTTGACATCTTCCACATCCAAAGAATCTTCACTTAAGTAATTCCTGCTGGTTCTAATCAAATAATTGTGCAACGCGCAGCATGCCATGACTACAGAATTTAAGTCTTCCTCTCTTATTTCTAAATCTTGATGAAAGAGCCCAAACCTTTCATATAGCATCCCAAAAGCATTATCAGCTACTTGCTTCGCTCTGAAACATCTGTAATTAAAAACTTTTTTCTCAGGTGTCAGCTGATCTTTTGGGTACGGCCTCATAATGTTTTCAATAAGGAAATCCGTTTCCCCAACAAATATATAAGGCATTGATTCTTCCGTTCCTTCTAACGGACAATCTTTTGGCAATTCCAGCCGGTCTTCAGTTAGCATTTCGAAGAATTCAGTGCTGACGTACACGTATTCATAGCCGCCATTACAACCAGTGTTAATGTATATAAATTCATGGTTAGCGTTCACTACACCCACCAACACGATGCTGTGAAAGTTCTTGTGGTTGACAAACTTCTCTGGTTCATCCGGGGGTTTACGCACGGCTATGTGCTTGGCAACCAGGGCGCCGGCACAATGACTGAACTGCCATTTCTTTTCGAATGCTAAAGCTATCTCCTCCCAAGCTTTTTTTGTTTTTGGGAGCTGAAAACACCAAAAAAATTGTATTGCATCACCAACTCATATTTACACCACTATTTTTTTATCGTTTACATTCCGAAAGCTAGCTAGCTGTACAATCGATCACTTTGTTCGGATCGATCCTAACTGTACTATGGTAAGAACAGTTCATAAAAGTACTAAGAGAGGTCACTCTGTATAATTACATCGCACCAGCAAAGCGATTTTCTAAAACTACTTAAGCTAAATAGTGATGTATATATGTAAACGGCTTTTTAGGACTATTCGGAAAACAATAAGCCTGTATGCGAGGTCGGCTTTTATTTGTAGCAATTTGCAACAAATAAAAGCTAGGGAGGATCGATATTATAAAAACATCGATTATACATCGAATCAATAGTAACGATGTACGATAATTATCGATCGAAAGACATCGATATTTCTAAAACATCGATGTTTTTGGAAACAAATAAAATTGCGTTTTAATTAACTGATAAATGCACTATTGCAGAGAAACCGAAGTTTCATTATTTACAAAATCAATGGTAAATCTAATTTGCCAACGCGTCACAAATTTATTCACAAAACAACACCTCACTCATGAAGTGTGTGGCAGTGACAGTTTTCGTTTTTCAATCTCTTGAGAAATTAAAACAAACTTGCGGCTGTGAGCTTACTCCGATTATTTTGATCAGTGCCATCTAATGGAAAATAGTTGGAACTTAATAGCCATCCGCTAATAACTATGCAATATTTAGTTGAAGTTAGTATGTACACCTACTGCACGCTAGAATGCGATTGAAAATAATTGACTTTCCGATATTATATTCAGGTAACATCGATGTTTCGATGATATCGAAGTCAACCCATCGATGTTAAAACATCGATGTTTTATAGTTAAACATCGATGTTTTTTCAACATCGATGAATATCGATCATCCCTAATAAAAGCCAACTTCCAGCAGCATGCTACTAGCAAAGCGCGACCTAGCATTCCTCTCGACTGTGATCTGGGCAACCTAGGGTTTGTACACTAGCTGTTAACCGAAAAACCAGCTTTAACACGTTAGATCAACAAAATAAGCAAAAAAATCAGCTGTTCTATATTCCAAATTGAATATCAACCCGGCAATAATGCATGGAATTGTTGATCTAACATGCTAAATGGCCTTTATTAAGGGGACGGGTAGGGTACACTAGCTACGTCAATTTTTACCTACTAAACCAGATCTATTTTAAACAATTTCGGGTACAACCTCTCGGCCAAACACTTTAACTATTTATTAAATAACCATGCACAAATGTTGGGTCCGTTTTTGTACGCGAAAAATTGATTCACGCCAGATGTGGCCGCTTTTGGCATGAATCAATTTTTCGCGTACGCGTTGGACCCAACATTTTTTCATGAATATTTAATAAATAGTATAAAGTGTTTGCCGAGAGGCTGTAATCCCGAAATTGTTTAAAATAAATCAGGTATAGTAGCTAAAAATTTACATCGATTGGCGTCGCTAGTGTGCCCTACCCGTCACCTTAACGATACCTATTATGAGGTTATCAGGATGTAAACGATATAAAAAATTATGTTGAATTGTGCACTAGTGTGTGCTCACATTCAAACTCACGACCTCTGCTTGGTTCTTATCCTAAGACACATAGCACTAACAATAAATACAAATGCATATATCCCATTTATAGAATTATTTAGGTAATAAATAAACATACTTATAAAATATTCTTCATTGCACAAAAAAGGAAACAAATTTCAAAAAATATTATTGGCGTTCTTATCGCTAGTAGCAATTTCTTCCAGACAACCTTAGGTAGAGGAGAGAAAAACTGTATTTTTACACCTTTTGGCGGACAAAAGAGCAGACGGCTCAGAGCCATGTCACACGATGTGGTGCGCGCCTGACCGGGGTGCCACCCCGGTGTCCTACATATAAAAATGTATGGTATGACAAACGCCGCCGTACGGAGCGCTACGGTGCTGCACCGCACCCACTGAATAATCTCACGATATCGAATCGAGGCGGGGTAACTACTGAGGCGGCGGAGCCTCACCGCCTCAATTGTATGCGCAAGACGATGCGGCACCGCACACACCGTGTGGTCGCTAGTCCGGCGAGATGACCTGCGGTGCGGCGCATCGTGTGGCATGGCCCTCATTTGATGGTAAGTAATTACCATCCTCGAATTCTCGCTTACTTGGTTTAGGACTCCAATTAAATTTTCCAAAAAGGAGCATGCTGGGTTTAAAACTGAAGGATAAGATTAGAAGTACAGATATCAGGTACAAAACAAAAGTAACAGACATCCTGTCATGTATAGACTAACTAAAATGGAGATGGACTGGTCACATGCTTCGCTGCAAAAAAGAGAAATGGAGCATACTAGTGACAGTTTGGTACCCAAGGGACGGCACAAGGAGCCGAGGTCGGAAAGCAAGGAGATGGGAAGATGAACTCAAAAAGACAATTGGGCCTCTCTGGATGAGAGTGGCAGCAGATAGAAAGCAATGGAAAGATTTGGAGGAGGCCTTTGCCTTAAGGCACACCGAAATCATAGATATATTGTAATTATTTTAAGTGAAATGTATATTTTTTGTGTGTAAAAACTGTGTAATTTCGGAAATAAAAGGGCTTTATTATTATTAATTACCATCTTAGTAATAGGATATAATAAATACCTTAATATATTCTCTAAGGCACTTGAAGATTGCATTGCACGTCTCCCCAATGATAGTCGTAAGCAAATGAGGCTTAACTGAACCGTACGATAACTGTTCCATGGAGCATCCTGTAGCCAAATACTTCAATGTCACCAGTAATCTCTCTTCCACACTTACTTCTTCTAAATCTACTTTGAGAGATTCAATATATGGTCTGATTAAACCTATAAAGAAAATTGTTAAGATTTCATAAGAAATTGATTGAAAAAAGAAAAGCTTACTGATTACTATATAACTCTGAAACAATATTTTCAAATGCCCCTAACCTTAGCAATTACATTGAAGCAACTGAAATCTGACATTCACATCCCTTTAACAGGGGAACGAGACCAACTGAATCATGGTCACATACTTTAGAAACTATCTGAAATGTGCAGGTTTCCTGAAAAAAATCCAGAAATGCTTGCTCGGATTCGAACCAGGTCTTGGTCCTTGGTCCCATAAGGAAGGGGCTTTCTGAACCACTGAGCTACTCCCACTATCCCTCAATACATGATCACTGATTGCTTGTATAAAGAACTAAATAAAAATGTACATACCCAGTAACTTAAAAAGTGAACTGCTATCAATCCTCAGCTGGCTTTTAAATATGTCCGAGTGAATAGCTTTCGTCATTTTCAAATAATCCGATACTTTCCGGGCTCTGTCCTTCTGCCTCTTCTTCTGCTCCAGGTTGAGGAGGCGGGACACACCGAGAGCGAGGATCGCTTGCCGCGGTGAGGTAGACATAGCTAGGTCTCAATTGATTCTTTCTAGAAAAAAAACATTTTTTTTATGATATAGGTGGCAGACAATCCGACGGATCACCTGATGGTAAGCGATTACCACTGCCCATGGACACCTGCAACACCAGTGGTGTCACAAGTACGCTGTTTACCTTTTAACCCCCCTTCCCCTGGATTGGGCCTCTGGTACCCTCACTCAGGCAGAAAAACACAGCGCATACACTGCTTCACAACGATTTTCTGTTAGGATGTGGTATTCCTTCCGGTCGAGCTGGCCCATTCATGGCAAAGCATGGCTCTCCCACTGTTATTGTTTGAAATTTGCTTTAAATCCATGGCTTAGCTAAAGGAATGAGGCTGAAAGAGACTGGTAGATCTTTTGGTTGTTCTTTGGTAGGGTACATAGTGATCACTCTTTACTTAGAGAGATAATAATAAAGACATTGTTTACTGATCCTCAAAGTAACTTGAATAATGTTTGCTCTATAAGGTAAGTCCGGATCTATCGTTTAAAATAATAAAGCAGTTTGCACTATTCTTTGCGATTAATTTATGTACAGTTAAAATAATATTATTTCTCTAGATAAACTCAAAATAATAAAGGAGGTAGATTGCTAGATGCCATTCGGGTATCATCAAGAATTATATGTAAGACTACTAGGTACTACATAAATCAGATAATAGAAACAGAGACAAACTTCCATAAAACACGAGGCAACTGGAATATTGAGGTCTATTAAACTTTGATTCAAATGTAAATTAAAAGTTTATGAAGTATTTACAATAAAGATTTTGATATTTCCTTGGCACTGCTAAAGTTCTCTCAACTTCTTCCATTCAGTATTACCATTTTTCGTTCACATTTTAGACTTTCATTAGATTCCACAAAACCAATCTTCTACTTAGTTTGTTGTGCTATAAACGTTTCGCAAAACGTCAACCACTCGTCAACAAACAAACAAATTGTCAAAATGAGGTTATGATGGTCCGGCAACGTTTCGTTCGTTTCATATTTTAAAAAATATCTTAGTTCACATTAGATAAAAGAATATTGAAATAAAAAGCTTTAAATACAAACTTTCATTACTGGCAATTCGGTTTTTTTTTTAATAAGAATCTCTTCAAACGTTTTATTTCATAAACTGAAGGAAGTGCAAAAGATTAATTATGATGGCAACCTCAAAAAACTGCACAATAGCATTAACCATTTTAAATTAAAGGCTAATATTTCTCAATGTTATTTACAACATTATCTTTAATAAAAAAATATTGCTAATTAAATAGGTAATTTTACGAAAACAATCTGAATAACAATGTATAAATGTAATAAAAGACATTATGTTATAAGTCAACATAACGATAACGCAGGAAGTTAAGCCACCAGCGCTGTTTTGCGCTTGCCGAAATTGACGTACTTCCGGAATAGGTCGTCTGGCGCCATTTTGTAACGCTCGTCTCTTGTCTATAATTTTCGGATAGATCGTCTTTGGAAAGGGTCCGTAGATAATTTTTACTCTTTGGCTAACATTATTGTATTGTGCTCTTTGATTAATATTTATCTGTCAAAACAATGAACGAAAATTGTGATTTAATTATTTTTTCCAGATTTACCTGGTGTGGGAAAAATGTATTTGGTAATATAAGATGGATACGTGGTCGAATTTATGTCGGTGCTGTCTATCTTCGAATTCTACGGTATCTTTATTGGATGCGGAGCAAGGCGTTACGTTGAAATTTCTCGAGATAACTTCTGTGGAGGTAAATGTAGCAAAAAGTCCCGTTACATATTACTAATATTTCAAGTATTTTTTGATTTGGCGTCTTGTGTCATGCTCGATTCATCAGACATCGATTTTCAAAAATTATTTGAAATGACAACATAACCTCAAAAACGCCGCTTTCTTGATTTTTTCTGGTGTTTCAATGTTACAATTTGCTGTTAGTGATAAATATTTAGTTTATATAGACGTATATTAACAAGTAAGAATTACGTTACATATTGCATAACCTAGAAAGTTATGTACTCTGTCTGTAGTTAATTTTATTGTAGCTAGCGTCTATTACTCTTAATATGTAGGCTACCAAGTAATAATTGAAATGTTTGGTTCCATTTTTTTCCTTATCTGGATTTGATTTCAATATGCAAATAGACTTCATTCTAATCTTTAGGATTGTTAAACTCGCAAGATTTAATAGCAAATCATTGTTTTATAATCTCATCTACAGGCCTATACTTAACAGTGAATGATGTAGTGATGGTGCATTTACACATTGTTTCCACAACATGCTGTTGTTTGTAGAAAGTTAATTTGTTTTTCATAAACTGTAAAACTATAATTTTCAGGTTAAAGAAGATGATGGTCTACCTCAACGGCTGTGTGATGAATGTTATGCCATACTGAACTCTGCACACCAGTTCCGGAAGCAGTGCATCAAGATGGACACAGAGTTAAAACAGCAACTCGAGGCACTGCTGGCTCAAGCCCAAGCTAGGGAGACATTTACTCCCCAAATGATGGAGGAGCAGGAAGATGATGATCATGAAAATGGTGATGACATAGCCAATGATCCAATAAAGCAGCTACAGTCAATAATTAAACAAGAACCATCAGACAGTGATGATGACTGCTATTATGTACTTGTCATTGATGATAAGGACAAAGAAGGGAATAACAATAAAAATGAAGACTCAACTGAACCTACATTAGTAGATTTTTCAAATATAAAGTTAGAATACACAGAATCAACAGAAGCAAATGAAGAATTAACCTCGTTACTTCAAAAAGGAGACACTGATACTAATAAACATATTGACGAACTACAAGAACAAACACAAAACCATTTTGAGAAAACAATAGATTCATTTTTAGTGTCAAGCACAAAAGTTCCCATTACTGTACCTGCTACTATTCTTGAAAATGAAGAAGAATGTGCTGAAAATGAAGATGATAATTTCAATGCAGTTATGGATACAGATACTCAAGACAGTACCTCGCAGGATCAAGAGTTGTCTCAAATAGATGATGGAGGTGCTAATATAGTTGAGAATTTCACTGTTAAGAGATATCCCCAATACTAAAAACTTAATCAAAATATTAGCATCTACAGGAGCTGATGGAACCATTTTACTCAAAAGCAGTGATGGCATTGAATATCTTACTGATTCACAACTTGTGACTAATGCAGAGGGTGATCAGGACCAAGAAGAAGTGATCTTTTGTGAAGGAGATGAATCATCACAGTTTCAAATACTAAAGTGTGAAGGATCAGAGTTAGTGATCGAGTATGCTGATGATGGCCAGATTGCAACAGTATTGCAGCAAGAAGATGGTACATTTTTGTGTGACTGCGGAGAACAGTTTGAAGACTTGTCTGAGTATGAAAAGCACCAATACAAACACAATCCAGCTTGTGACAACCTTTGCAACCTATGTGGCAAAGGATTTGAGTCACCTGAGATTCTAACGGGTCATACACTGCTCCACAATGTCACAGGCCTCCTTATTACATGTCCATTTTGCAATCAAGCAGTTAGACGTAATGCGTTAACTCAGCATATCAAATATGGTCACAATAACATCAAACCACGCTGTAGCATCTGCTTCAAGACTTTTGCCAACCCCAACAACTTGAAACGCCATATGATGATACATAGTGGCATTCGAGAATTTGAGTGTGATATCTGTTTTAAGAGATTCCACCAGAAAATAACAATGCAAACGCACAGGTTAACTCACATGGACCCATATTCATGTAATCAGTGTGATGAGACATTTGAGAATAAGGATGAATTGGCTGCTCACAAAGATAATGGAGAGTGTAGTAAATCCAAAGTTGTCAAAGTTAAGGAAGAATTACTTAAGACAGTTAAACAAGAGATCACTACAAGCATTGGAAAAGTAGTTGGGTATGCTTGCTCCTTATGTAAGAAGATGTTCTCATTGGAATCTGCTTTGGAACAGCATGTGGAGAGCACACACATAGTAGACCCAGCAGAATTGTTATGCTCTGAATGTGGCGAAGTCTTGCCATCAAAGAAAGACATGCAGACTCACATTTTGACGCACAAGCACCTAAAATCGAAGAATGCAAAGAGGTTTGAATGTAGCAATTGTGGGAAGGGCTGTTCAAGCCAAGCCATGCTGTTGATGCATGAAAGAGTCCATACAAATGAGAGGCCTTACCCTTGTCAGCTGTGTGCTCTCCGGTTCAAGACTAAGACTCATTTGCGGACGCATCAACTCACTCACACGAGGGAGAAAAAGTTTGGGTGTTCTGTTTGTATGAAGTTTTTCGCTTTGAAAGGCAACCTAGTGGTGCACTTAAGAACCCATACAGGGGAAAGGCCTTATGTGTGTTCCTTGTGTGGTGAAGCATTTATAGATTCAAAATACTTAAAGAAGCATAAATTAAAGAAACATTCTATTGTTAATGTTCCTTGGAACAAATATTAAACTAGGTTTGGAGTTTTAAAGAGAAGCTATGTTAGGTTTTTGTCAGATGTATTTTATGTTATTTACTGTATTGTAATACTATAAAATCATATCACAGCTTAGATTACTAGACTTGATGTTTTAACATCAATTGGGAATTATATTTTTTTTCTGTTTCCAATGTAAAGTTTTCGTTTTTTTTATTCGTTTTTTGTTGCCGTGTGAGTGAGTTTACCGGAGGCCCAAGGGGGGGCAAGGGGAAAAGGCTGGCAGCGCACTTGTGACTCCACCGGTGTTGCGGGTGTCCATGGGCGGCGGAAATGCTTACCATCAGGCGATCCGTCTGCTCGTCTGCCACCTCTCATATAAAAAAAAAGTTGTATTTGCCATTTTTGTTCAGTAATAGTGGTTTAGCATCTAATTTTGTCAAGGAGGATTTGAATGTGGAATTATATTAAGTTAGTTCTATTTTTTTTTATAACTGCTGTGAGCTACCATGACGAGGGAAAATGAAATTTGCCAAATACTCCTCATGGCTGCGAAGTCTCTGTAAATATGCGATAAACTTGCATTTTAATATTAAGCTAAATAACGAAATTTTTAATTTCAATTTTCAAAACTTGTGTTCGGTTATTTATTAGTCCTTGCATGTAAATATATTTTTTTACAGTACGATACTATCTAGTATCTAACCTAGATATGCTGCTAGCTAGATTTTTATATTTATTAGTCCAATTTAAGAAATCCCATTTTAGTCCAACATTGTCATAAACTTTGAAGATTTGAAATCTTCCTTCGACACTGCTGTTATTTGTTTATGTTTATCAATACCAGACTTAAGAATTAAATAAATCAGTGACGAATATACTTGTTTTATTTATTTACTTCGTCGCTATTCGTGGTAATTCATGGTCGGCGATTGAAGTAATTCGTCAGGTGGTTATCACAGTTTCTGTGCTCGAAATATTATGAATAGCGCCATCTCTTGACGAGCTCTTGCAATAACAAGTACCTAAACAAAGTAGGACGGCACGCGACACGGGAGCAGTTTAATATATTTATTAATAAAATTCGACAGATGTCGCTACATGTCAATCAACACTTATCCAGGGTTCCCAAATTGAGTACAATAGGTACAGATCAATGAAATGCAAATCTATCAAACTTCAACGTGTGGTTCAATATAAATTGAGGGACATGTAGTAGTTTAACCTGATGTTTGGCTGTCTGTACCTAATTTATTCTCATTCACTTCTATTTGTTTACTCAGTTTATCATATAATATCAGCCATAGAACATCTAATGTTGAACATAGGCCTCCCTCAATACCTAGGTACCTTCGGCCGGTTCGATGCGGCTTGTATCGATGGTCTGTCCATCTCACAGAGCATTACTATTTTATTACCTATTAAATCTGTGGTCCACCTTACTAGTAAACCGTGCTGTCTACCTATAAGGGTAGTCATTATTATACCTAATTGTCTACTCTTGTAGTCCTACGCTGCGCTTGTCGGTGTACTCTTTCTTCTTTTAGATTTGGAACAACATGACGTAGGTATTTTTATTCAACTCTGTACTGTCTGTACATACATACGAATCCGTCAGCATCGCATCGCACATACTTACATAGTATTTGATATAGTTACCTACTTATGTAGATGATTGATTCCCTGGCCGCATCTGGGGCGCTGTCGGGACTGCCGCGCGGGACTCCCGCCGTTCTCGCTAAATGAATTACGGGAAATGTGAACCACTATGTTGGATGAGGAGAAAGTTTGGGACTATTATCTATCTATCTATATTCTTTGGAAAATGGCTTACTCTCGCTAAGCATGTTATGTTATGAGGATGCAATATTTATGAATTCTCTTGACGCCGTGTGTACATATATATACTTAGATGTATAGTTAAACTCTACACAACATACAAAAGCTAGTTAGTATACAGAGATACAATGTAATGTATAGGCGAACTTATCGCTAGCGATATCTCAGTTTTGTTGGATTGGCCCCGGATAGCAGACCAAATAAATATCAAAAAAGAGAAGGGCGAAAAGAAGTGCCGCCACTTGTCACAGTACTCACAGTAGAAAAATTATATATTCGACAAAGTAGTGTGACTATGTACTACCTAAGTACATTTTAATATTACCGTCTCTTTTTAACTAAAATAAAAGAGATCTCGTTAGAAACGGACATTTGGAGTGGTGTCGTTTTTGCAAACTGTGGTGCGTTCATTGGCGTTGTGTACTAGGGCGACATGAGCTCACAGGGGCGTCAACAACAGAGTATAAGTAATGAATGAACCATATTATTATAGTTTGGTGAAAACAAAACGCGAACCATCTCCATTGCGAGTGCGATTATTCCTCTTGATGCGCGTGGTGGTGGAGTGGATGACAGAGCCGAAGACATAACAATGTATTTTCGTGGGTGTAATTTCTAATCAACAATCGTAAAAAAAATTACGAAAACAGTCATGTTTCGATTATCGCCACACGTTTTTCAGAGTCCGCAGTCGTTGGAAACTGCGCTGTGGTTACGCCGCGGAGTTTGGATCGTTTTAGCGAAACTGCGGCACGTTACCTTGGCGCTGTGTACCAGGGCGGCATGAGCTCGCAGGCGTCAGCAACAGAGTAAATTAGGCGGACGTTCGCGACGCGCGCACTCAGCGATATTGTTATCGGCCCGCCCCGGTTAGCGATAGGGTTGGCAGTACGAGTTGCATGTTTTTGTTTATTTTAGTAAATATGTATAAATTTACCTACTTACTTGGGTTGTTATTCATAAATGTCATCATTTTTTGTGCCAAACGTCAACATTGCTCTTTAACACCGGTTTAGCTTGCAAAGGTTTATTGAACGCTTATGAATAAAGCCCTTGGTCATTACTATAAACGTTATTGTATACGAATCTGTAAATTTACTTCAATGGATTCTCATCTTAATGCTAAATACGTTTAGTTCAATTTGTCAGATTTTTGCAGTAATCTGATAGTATGTGGGTGTTAGTCACCAACATGTGGGACAAAATAATATCGTCAGCTAATTAACAGGTTGTGGATTCGATTTCCACTTGAACACGAGATGAATATTTTGCATGTTTTTGACCTAAAAAATAAATGAACGTAGAAAATAATAATAACGCGTTGGATCCCAGTTGCGAGCCCTGGGTGTAACCGAGGCGCGCCGCTGCCAGCCCGGGAACAAAGCCGCCGCGCGCCGAGCGCCACTCACCGCGCCCGGCTGTAGCGCGCTCCGCGCGTCTTCATACTTGAAAAAGCTTTTTAAAAGTTTTGAATAAAATAATTTTACCCTCACCCAACCCTCAGTAAAATACTGACCTAACTGATAATTTTAGGTAGATGCTAAGGCCCGATTCGAGCAATCTTTGGCCCGATTCGAGCAATGCACTTGAAGTTCAATGTGTCTTTGAACTATCTTATTCAAATATACCTTTGATTACGTAATGCTTATGCTCCAACTCTGCGTGTTCTCAACATAACTCGTAAGATAAACCCCAACTAACGTCCGTAAAATATTGCTTGATTAGAATGACAGCTGTCATATGACCTTTATTTCAATAAGCATAAGGTTCATCAGGTTCAGGTATCATTTTACTAAGATTTATTCGATAGATTTTTATTACTATCGTCCTAAAGATATTTTTTCTATGTCATCAGGTAGCTGTCAATCTAATCAAGCTATGCTATAAGCTTTAATAAAGGTTAAACTTAGTTGTGGTAATTTCATTACGCGCCCAGAAGAGCAATTCTCGTGCACACGACATTTTATTTTATTGATATAATACTGACCGGACTGACCGGATGGCGCAATTGGTAGTGACCCTGCCTCTTACGCCAAAGGTCGTGGGTTCGATCCCCACCCTGGACAAACATTCGTGCGATGAACACTTGTGTTTGTTCAGTGTCTGGGTGTAATATATGTATTTAAGTATATATTTGTGTTCCTCTGTTGTCTGATATCTGTAACACAAGTGCTTAAGCTACTTAGTATGGAATCAGGTCAACATATGAGATGTTGTGAGAATTATATTATATATATTAATTAATACATTACAAATAAAAGTTAATAAAAAATCAAGACCGTTGTATAAGAAGCTCAATACAGAATTACCTAAAAGCTTGCATCCCTGATATACATAGGTAGATAAGTAAAAGACATACAATTTAAAAAATACTAAAAGGTCGTGTTACACCATACTGCCCTAAGGGCAGTACTCAATTATTTAAACTACACTAAAAACCCTCTTGAAAAAATATATATTTGGGGTTAAAATATCAATAATGTGACTTTGAGAGATATCGTTGTATTGGCGACACACCCGGACTATAGGATTATAAATCGACATTGAGGTTGAACGTAGAGAGTTCATACATCCATACAAATCTATAAACCGACTTTAATGTCGTGTTCTCGAGAATTGGCCCCCTGCTCTGCAAATTCTCAGTACTTATATTGACAATGTGCATAGCTGGGCATAGTAAAATTTTAAAAATAAAGCCAAGAAGCTCAAGTATCAAGAGGTTCCAGTCGGAGCACCACTACATTACCCAATGATTCACCCGAGGCGCGGCGGCCGCACCGACATCGCGCGTATATTGCGCTACAGCTGCCACATAGCCCGTGGCCTTATGTACTGCCATTGACACATGAACTGTGTGTATCTGTGTAATACATAGGTATGTATACCACACATGCATGCGTTACACGTAGGCAAAATGCTGAGATAAATGACGTTCTGAATAAATCTACCCAGCTATTGACGTATGTTTTCCTACATCTATAGTTAGGGTTAGGTTGGTATATGTTGCATAACTGCATTGTAAACTTACTAGCCCCCGGCTGTGGAATGAACTCCCTTCTGACGAGGGACTGTTGTTTAAGATTCTTCAAAAAAGGAATTCCAAAGAGGAGGAGGAATGTCAAGATCTTAACACGTATGCATGTCCGTCTATGAGCCGCTTTGATCTCTTAGGCGAGCCTTGTTAAAGTACTTATACCAATTTCGTACGTGTTCTAATAGGAATACAGCCACATAAGCCTTACAGCACTGGTATAAAAAAATAAAGTTTAAAAACTAAAACCCGACTACCAAAAAAACACGATCTAAAAAGTACAAAACAATGCTTCTGCTGAAATGATTATGCCGTATCGCCGTGGTCGTATGCCACATTGATTTTATTTTATTATTATAATAAATCTGTTTTGCTACAGTAGGTGGTATACGACCACGGCAATAATTTCAGCAGAGACAATTTTTCTTGTTTTGTACTTTTTAGATCGTGTTTTTTTTTTTGGTAGTCGGGTTTTAGTTTTTAAACTTTATTTTTAGTTATGTAAATATAATTACATATTTGAAATGTGCTAAAAAAGCTCTTTCATTTGATACCCCACCCGGTACCTTCAAGCAATTTTTTTTTTTTTTTTAGTTCCTTACTCTAAGTCCATTAGAGGGCGCTGTAATAAATTTAACGTGACGTCATGTTGCCTATTACCAGAAGACAACCAAGACGCTTTTAACGACACCTCATTTGTTCAAATATGATAACTAGTTTAGAAGTTACGTGGAAACAGATGAACATACATACTTAAATACATACATACATAGCCTGTCAAAAGCATAACCCTCCTTTTGCTTTGCCGTAGTCGGGTAAAAACTGAGGTGTCAGCAATTAATTGCAAACGTACAGCTATCGGGCGAAACGAAACCCTTTAAAGCACAAGTGCGACACGAGTATTATTATTACACACGCACGATACCATACAACACACAACCCACACAAGCTGCTATTGTGACGGGCGCCAGCCTGTGATTAAAATTTGAAGAGAGTCTCGTTGTCTCGGTTGGGGTGATTTTGGCGTTAGAACAAAGAATGGCCTGTGAAGCTGGGAAATCACGGTTTAAAAATATTCCTTATTTCTAAGTAAAGACTAAATATGAGAAATGTGGGAGAGCCACGCTTAGGCATGAATGGGCCGGCTCGACCGGAGTGATACCACTGCCTCACAGAAGACCGGCGTGAAGCAGCGCCTGCGCTGTGTTTCGCCGTGTGAGTGAGGTTACCGGAGGCCCAATGGGGCGAAGGGGAAAAGGTTGGCAGCGCACTTGTGACTCTACTGGTATTGCGGGTGTCCATGGGCGGCGGAATTGCTTACCATCAGGTGATCCATCTGCTCGTCTGAACCGTACCTACAGAAAAATACTTTTGAGCCCGAATATTGAGGTTTCCCGTTTTTATTCTTACGCTTTTAACTGAACATTTACTAAAAGTAAATAATAACAAAATTTATAAGTATGAAAAAGAATAGGCTCATATTTTGAAATTACACTTTAAATCCCTTGTAACTTGCGTGACAATTATAAACATGGCTCGCGTGTGTATCAGCTATGGTAATATTTTATTTAAGGCTAAACGCTTTTTCTAAAAAAATAACATAGGTGCAATCAAATGATAATAGCAGAGTAAAAATAGATTATGTATCTGCAAGCAAGTTATTGCTAGGCATTTTTTAAAAATTGTTCTTATTTTATCACATAGTACAAACATTTGTGTGCATGAGCATGTATGTTTGTATTGGTCTGGGTGTTTTCTATGTATTATAAGTATATATTTAGAAACAAAAAGTAATTTGTGTATATATTTGTAATCACACTGTTAATTCTGATATCCGAAACACAGGTGCTTGAGCTTCCTAACTCGGAGTCAGATGAATGTATGTGATGTTATAAAATATTTATTTATTTATTACCTTACTCTATGGTCTTAACTGAAAGGAAATTAGTAATACAGATAATAATTTAAATAATAATAAATATAGTAATTTGTTCATGAGCGGCGTTGATTCCTTTCCATCAGGTGACTCGCATGCTCGCATGTCACCTCTAGCATAAAAAAAGTAATAGGAGATCCTCGGACTTTCATATATTTTAGGTCCTAATATGAAAGTGCCGGCCAAAAAGAAATCATCCTATAACATTCTCTTAGGACTTGTCTCGAATGAAAATAAAATTGTTACATACTTAAATTACTGAAAATATATGAAGATGTTGATTTTTGAACTTTTATTGGAGTATACCTTACAGCTTTGCTGGCATAAAGTAACAAATACTCAGGAAGCCAAGTCCTACACGATACAGCAAAAAAATCTGGTCGACCCTTGCACCAAAAAAGAGGATGTTATATGTATAAATACAATTTATTTAATAATAAACTTAATGAAACTAAAATTATACGTCGAAATAAAAGTCATAGCGCTACCTATATACCTATAGTAGTAGCCTATAAGTTATGTCAAAGTAACAAACTCCCAAAAATGGAATCACAATATAATAATAATTAACAACCTTTCATTTGAGACTTGGTTGAGTTCACTACCACTTTTGAAGCTATGACTTGTGTCATCTTGGTCTTTCAGGTTGATCAATCGAAGGTCCCACACGAATCAATAAAAATCACTTTTTAAATG
>JADPWL010003156.1:0-40001 GCA_019059595.1 Marasmia exigua | reverse complement strand
TAAAAAGATACTGTCAATCTCAAAATGACGTTGTTATACTTTCAGATTCTATTCCAGACCACGCAAATGATAGTGATATTTCTACTAACATCAAAGATGTGACAATGGAGTCAAATAGTGCTTATATGTCCAGTTTTCCTAAATTTGACGAGGTATCTACACGCATTCAATGGTCTTCAGATGATGAAGAACCCCTAAGTGCTGTTCAAATTTCAAAAACAATGAAGGATATAACCAACCAACGACGCCAAAGCATATATCAAGAAATATACGGTCCTCCTTCAGAAGAAGAACCATGCTCAAGTTACAGCAAACATTCAAAAATAGAAGCTGGTAATTACTTACTTGTTAATGTGTATTTAGATAAATTACGGAAGAAAGTTTATACATACGCATGTAAAGCTTTGACAGATATGGAGGAAGACGGAGAAGTGAAGGTGATGTTTTTAAAAGTTATAAATGAGAAAGCTACAATATTTCAGATGGACAGTAAAGATATCGCTTACGTTGAATATGATGACATTATCCAGAAATTGCCAATACCAGATACCGTAAAGAAAGGTCGTAGAACTTATTTCGATTTCATAAACCCAATTAATGTGTTCGAGAGGAAGTGAGACTGATTTAAGTATTTATCTATTTGTTTAGTTTCTATCATAAAAGTTAAATAAGTTGATTTTTTGAGATCTCAATGTAGTTCATTTAATTTTAAAAGTTAAGTGTTAATTATTATTCCTAAGATAACACTATCGACATTGTGTTAAATAAAAATAGTAATTCCGTAGAAACAAGGCATAATAATGGCTTACTTTCTCAGGCGTTACCAATATTATCTCTTGCGTTACCAAAATGTCCCTTGTTTTTTTATAAGTCTCATAGATATTTCTACATTAAAACATTCTACTTTTCCTACATTATATTTATAATCAGCTGTATTATTGTTTATCATATTCTAATGTTTATAGCGCTTGGCGCTTATTGATACCTTTGAATATTTATTTCGAAGTTAAGTGTTAAAATGTGTTCATAGTAACGCAGTGGAGGTTTAAATCTATATAAATTTTATTTTAAGAATTAATAAATGTTCCTGCGTATGCCAAAAGACTGCATCTAGATGGTGTTAAATAATTCTTTTCTAATATTCAGACATTTTTTGTTTTATTTTATACAATTATCGGTCTCAAAATAGTAACGCAGGTGATATATTATTCTACTCTTCATTACTTTTCCTTTTAAAATTCATTTAATAGAGGTCAAACATCGCGGCACGTACGATTTAAGGATAGTATGGTAATCATATTTTATAAAAAGGCTGCTTTTTTCAACATATCATAGTATTTATTTTTAAACATTTGGGTGTAGTTTTTTTCTCAAAAGAGTGCCTTAAAAGTTGATCCACCCACGTATCTCTCATTCCATATATAAAACCCTTTCATGCTGTACCTAAATGAATACTTAGTTTCAAAAAGATTTTTCATACAGCTGCAGAAATAAAAACTGGATCTTCTAATCATATACTGCCTTACATCATACTGTGGCACCATACTATCATTGCATTGTAAAAAAAAATATTACCTATATGACCTACTTACTTTACGATACACATACGAAATTAAAATGTTATTTATCGGGCTTGGTGCGGCAGCACACTCAGCACAATCAGCCCACACGTGTAGGTCTTGTTTGTAAAATCCTCTTGTTACCGCTTTTATCTAAATGACGCAAGTAATATGGTATGCAGCGCATAACTATATCAGCACAGAAATATAAAACTAAACGTAAATGGAACGCTAAATCGTTTTGTTTGTCATGCAGGGAATTTAATCCTCTGCATGTTTACACTAACCGATCCTTATATGAATCTAATGAGTAATACAGAATCCTAACTGGACTTTGAATTGCTAAATGATTTCGTATATCTGAATTGTTTTATTAATGGGCAATGGTATGGAATAATCATTTTTATGTAATAAGTTTCAATTAAGCAGTTACTTATAATTATACTATTGTCTGTATCTAAATAAATGAATTAGAAGCATTCATTTCAATGTTTTTGTTAACAAAAATTTAATTAAATTCTAATAACAAAAATCAGACTTTTATGTTTGTAACTATGTAACATTATGGAAGTTAGTTGTTTTACTACGAAATTTACGTCAAATACTTAGTTTTGTTTTTTTTTTGAAACGATCCTAATAGTAAAATGATAATGAAATATATTGTATAAAATGATAAAAGTACTTAATGAACAAAGTTCTCAAAGTTTCAATTAGGAAGTAAGAGTATTTCCGTTTTTCACGATTCGAAAATTTACCCTTGAAAAATTAATTAAATCCGTGTTACTATCTGTTAAATTATTAGTAGGAAAACTAAATCTCATTTTGAGATATAGAGAAGACTACCTAATATTAATTTAAAAAATGTAAAGTACCTTAGTAGTCTGTAGTAATCTTTAAACGTACCTTATCCAAGCAAATACTATACCTACTTATTATTACAATTTATTTATATTTGCGTTTTGTGTATATTTTAATATATTATATTAATCTATGTACCTTTGTGAAGAGGAAATAAAGTGATTATTTATTATTTATTTATTTTTTTTATCATGTTCGCAATCTGACTCAAATCAATTATTTGACCTCCTTTTTTTGTTAGCATACCAAGCAGTAATTTGTGTATCATGTATACTTAAAACAATTTGATTTTCAATTTAATTAATTTCAAACCCGACAATAAGAATCAAAAGTTCGCGTATTAAAGTTTTCGCGTTTTAAAGGAAGAGCTTACTTAGTTTTTTTTTCCAAAAAATGTTAAGGCAAAATTTTTCAACAAAAACAATCTCAGGATAGTTTCAAATCTAAATTAATTCAACCTAGATGCTTACCTGAATAATGTAACCATATAGACCTGTAATGTCTATGAAAGTTAAATAAATGCCGCGCGCTCGCTTGTACGATGACCGGTGGGAGCAATCCTTCACTCGCTCACCCGGTCCGGTCACTTGTCACCGAACGCCAGCGAGAGCGTGTGCCTGGATATATATAATTGTGGTTTTATTACTAAATTAGTGAACCCTACAAGTGGCGATCCTGCCAGTGGATTAACTTACTCGGGGCAAGTACAAACACAAAAGGAAATAACTAATTTCTGTCAAAACAAGAGGTAAATTGTCAATATGTGACCAGTGGTTGTTGTTACTTGTTGCTGTCAAAGTTAACTTTTATAACAAAAATATTGCTAAATTCATGTGGGTTGACCTAAAGTTATATAATTTATTACGCTAGAAGTTGTTTTCGTCGTGTTTTACTCTAATTAATAGGGCACAGAGGTTATTACTTCACGAAAAGTTGCGGAAACGAGAAACGCAATTTGAAGCACTTATCGATGATTTGAATATCTGAGAAATAATAATTACTGGTCTTATAACGTCAATTGATACCTAATAAATAAAGTGTACAATATATTTAGTACATACATACAACATTATTGTAAAATGCACGGTAAGTAGGTACCTACAGTGCGTCAAAGAAGTCGTGGAACGAATGTTGACAAACAGCTGTATTATAACCATGCTGTAGTGCGTCAAGAAAATTATAAAAAAAAAAAAACCTTGGGGGGGTAACCATGGTATTTCATAAGTCAGCGACAGTGGCGCCACCATTTATTTTCAAGACTTGATTGACGCATTGTATGTATGTAATACCACTTACCGTCGCGATGGTTTGTGTCGGTGGGAAAGACCTAATTAAGCACCAAATCGATTTATCGTCGGAAGGGATTTCGACCAAGAGGTAGCTTAGTAAAACTAAACGGTACCTATACGATGGTGCAAGAGGTAGTTAGAGATATTAACGGTACCTAAAAAAATAAAAAATACGATGGCGTAAAAGGTAGTTTAGTGAAACTAAACGGTACCTACTAAATGTGATGGCGCAAAAGGTAGTTTAATAAAATTAAACGGTACCTACCTAATAAGTTGACGCAAGAGGTAGTTTAGTAAAACTAAACGGTACCTAATACTATGATGCAAGAGGTAGTTTAGTGAAACTAAACGGTACCTAACATGATGATGCAAGAGGTAGTTCAGCGAAGCTGAACGGTACCTACAATAAACCATGATGAGGTGTTTGACAAGAGTTAAACGGTACCTTAAATATCAAATCATTGATTACAGGTAACCGAAATTATGTCACAACTACCCCCATTAGAGTCACTAGACTGCGAAGGTGACCCAGCATCCATGGGTTTGAGATGGGAAAAATGGAAAAGAGCCCTTGGATTATATTTAACTGCAGCGAGCGTAACTACGCCGGAGGCGAAAAGAGCAACGCTTTTACATATGGGCGGATTAGCTCTACAAGAAATATATTATAATATACCGGGCGCCCACATCGATGTTGCTGAGGCGGAAAGCGATGTATTCAATACAGCAGTTAGCAAACTAGACGAATACTTTTCTCCAAAACAAAGCCGAGTCTACGAGCGGCATTTGTTTAGGCTGGTTAAACAAGAGCCTGCGGAGAAGTTTGAAAAATTCCTAGTCAGGCTTAGACAACAAAGCGTTAAGTGTAAGTTTTCAAATGCTGATGAGCATTTGATTGACCAAATTACGGAGAAATGTGAGTCAGTGGAGTTGCGGAAAAAGATCTTAACTCTGGGAGATGACGCTACGTTAGATAGGATAATTTCAGAAGCCAATGCCTTGGAAGCAGTTAAGAGGCAATTAAATGATTTTGATCTGGCTAATAAGGGACAGTTGATAAATAGAGTGGAGACAACACCCAAAACTCGCTTCAATCTATGTAGTCGCTGTGGTGGAAACCATTCCAGTAATGATAAGGTTTGTCGTGCTCGTAACCAAAAATGTCTAAAATGTGGCTACCTAGGGCATTTTCGAAGATATTGCAGAACTGCACCTAAGAAACGCAAACCTACGGCAAATAATAACCCCTCACCGAAAGTTGATACCATTCCGAAAAAATTCAAACCTGAAGAAATCGATTACATCTTTCATTTAGATGGTGATGACAATGTCAAATGTTCAGTTGGAGGCATAGACATCGACATGATAATCGACTCGGGAAGTAAGTGCAATATCATTAGCGATGTTACTTGGGAAAACCTTAAACGCTGTGGTATTCGTGTCACCAACCAGGATAAAAATCCTAATAGAAAATTTATGGCCTATGGAAGCAGTAACTCTCTGGAAGTATTAGGGTCATTTGAAGCTACAATTACTCTTGGAGATAGATCGTTAAAAGACACAGCAACCTTTTATGTCATTAAAAATGGGACAAGGAATTTACTTGGCAAAGACAGCGCTATTAAACTGGGAGTTTTGAAGGTAGGTTTACTAATAAATTCTATCGAGCATCGGGCATTTCCGAAATTTAGAGATGTCAAGATTCACATTCCTATTGATGAAACAATTAAACCAGTTTCTCAACCATGTCGGAGAGTACCGATACCCCTTGAGACCAAAATCAACAACAAGATTCAGGAATTACTCGATTTAGACATCATTGAGCAGGTCAATGGCCCGTCCGACTGGATATCTCCTTTGGTGCCCGTACTTAAGGGTGATGGCGACATACGAATTTGCGTGGACATGAGACAGGCAAATCAGGCAATCATCCGCGAGAAACACCCGTTGCCGACTATGGAACAATTGCTTCCCCAATTTAGGAACGCCAAAGTGTTCTCCAAATTAGATATCAAAAACGCTTTCCATCAGCTAGAGATCAGCGAAGGTAGCAGGCCTATTACAACATTCATCTGTAGCCGCGGACTATATAGGTACAAACGCCTCATGTTCGGTATCTCATGTGCTCCTGAAGGTTTCCAAAAAACCTTAGAAATGGTTTTGTTGCCCTGCCAGGGAGCGGTAAATTTTATTGATGATATTGTCGTATTTGGGAGCAATGAAGCTGAACATGATGCAAGGCTTAAGAAAGTATTGCAAGTCCTAAAAGATAATAACGTCCTCCTCAACGAAGAAAAATGTGCGTATAAAGTAAGACTGGTTCATTTCCTTGGGCATGAATTGTCGGAAATTGGGGTCAAGCCCTTAGATAAATATGTGAAATCTATTGAGACATTTAGGGAGCCCTCCGTATTGGAGGAAGTCCAGAGTTTTTTAGGACTCGTGAACTACGTAGGGAAATGGATTCCCAATTTGGCGACATTGACCGAACCATTACGCGAACTATTAAAACTTAAATTGCCTAAAGGTGCTGATATTTCATCACATTGGCAAGATAAGCAGTCCCAAGCCTTCAAAATGCTAAAACGTGCCATGACCGATATTCAAACCTTAGGATACTACGACCCTAATGATAGGACACAAGTTTTTGCGGACGCTAGTCCAGTTGGTTTGGGAGCTGTCTTAGTCCAGCACGGTGACGCCGGGCCCCGAATCATTGCCTACGGTAATAAAAGCCTCACAGATCGCGAAAAACGCTACTGTCAAACCGAGAAGGAGGCTCTTGCATTGGTTTGGGCGGTGGAACATTTCGACAAATATCTCTTCGGTAAGGACAGTTTTGAGCTCGTCAGCGATCATAAACCTTTGGAAGTGATATTTGGGCCGAATTCCAAGCCATGCGCGAGGATAGAGCGTTGGGTCTTGCGCCTCCAATCATACAATTTTAAAATTGTTTACAAGCCAGGGAAACACAATATTGCTGATCCCTTGTCAAGACTCAGTTCCGGTACTATGACACCGCGATCTTTCGATGACGATAATTATATTAATTTAGTGGTTAGTCATACTTGCCCTACAGCAATAACATTAAACGAATTGAAACAGTCATCGGACGCAGATAGCGAATTGAAATTAGTAAAAACCGGTGTGTACAGCAGTAGTTGGGACCAGAGTGTAAAAAATTACAAGATTTTTGAACATGAATTATGTTTTCAAGATAACATACTTTTGCGTGGAAACAAAATCGTAATTCCTTCTAATTTAAGATCAAGAGTTCTAGCAGCTGCACATGAAGGCCATCCTGGCATCGTAGCTATGAAAACTCGGTTACGTTCCAAGGTATGGTGGCCTAAAATTGACAGCGATGCTGAACGTTATGTTCGGTCTTGTAAGGGTTGCACTCTGGTCTCTGCTCCAAACCCTCCAAATCCTATGCGCAGAAGAGAGTTGCCAACACAACCATGGATTGATGTAGCCATAGACTACCTGGGGCCATTGCCGAGTGGACACTATCTTCTCGTTATAGTAGATTACTATAGTCGATACAAGGAAATTAAAATCACCAAAGTTATAGACGCGAGACAAACAATCGGGTTGCTAAAGGAGATATTCTCTCGGCTAGGTACACCAGTTAGCATCACAGCTGACAACGGTAGGCAGTTCACTAGCGGTGAATTTTGTAGTTTTTGCCAAGAATATGGTATTCGGATATTTCACAGTATACCCTATTGGCCACAGCAAAACGGTGAAGTCGAAAGACAGAACCGTGACATATTAAAACGACTAAAAATAAGTCAGACTCAAAAAACGTCTTGGCAAGACGATATGCTTAAATATTTAACCATGTACAATAGTACACCTCATTGCACCACAGGTAAATCTCCGGCTGAGCTCTTTTATGGACGACAATTTAGAGACAAGCTGCCCTCTGTGGTGGATGTAGAACATACAACAGATCTGGAAACAAGAGATAAAGACACCATGATGAAAGCCAAAGGGAAAGAGTATGCTGACCGGAGACGTCATGCTGCAGAAGCTAATCTTGAGATCGGGGACCAAGTTTACGTGAAGAACATGATTAGAGAAAATAAATTGTCATCCGTTTTTAATGATGCTACACATACGGTTGTCCAGAAAAATGGTAATGATATTGAAGTAGAGAATGATGAATCAGGGCAAAGACTACGTAGAAACGTAGTGCATTTGAAGAAGGTAGAAGGAACATGGAAAGTTTGTGATAATGAGAATGATGTAAATGAGCCTGATAGTAGCAATGAGTATAATAATTAATAATATTCAATTTCAGTTACCATAAAAATTTTATAAATATAATTTCGTTACTTAATAATGATTGAAATGCCATAAATAGAATAATGATTGTCAAACTTATTTTGCTGCTTGATCAGCTGGTATTATTAATGTTAGGTTACCTACATGTGATTGATATCTTTATGTTTTAGATTGATGCTAATTGTTTTCTTTTCTTTTTTGTAAAAGGTAGATGTAATGTCTATGAAAGTTAAATAAATGCCGCGCGCTCGCTTGTACGATGACCGGTGGGAGCAATCCTTCACTCGCTCACCCGGTCCGGTCACTTGTCACCGAACGCCAGCGAGAGCGTGTGCCTGGATATATATAATTGTGGTTTTATTACTAAATTAGTGAACCCTACAAGACCAATACTTATACTCTTCACGTATTTCATAAAGGTCTCACAGACAATCTAATGAAACTAACATTTTTTTTTTTAAGTACCTAATTAATTTATTTCTGTCAATACATTTTTATTTAATTTAGAAATATTTACCTACCTGTCCACAATATTTTTTTCAATACCTTAGAACTTGATTTCAACATTTTCAAATACAAACGCTATCTTGCCATAAATACTTACAGACGTTGAATAAAATAAGAGACGTTAAATTTAAGCTTCAAAATGTACCTAAATACTTATCTACTAGTAGATAGCACCTTCAAGGCTACGCGGTAACGCTACACGTGTGGCTTGGTCAGCGCTTTGCTGTGTGAACTTTAGACATACAAAAAAAAACTTTCTATTTATTGACGCACAAATAATTCAGTAAACTACTTTATTTTCTATGAACCTAAATATGATATATGGTTGGTGCCAATCAAAGTATGTTAAAATATTTAATTCAATGTAAAGAAGTTAAAATAATCGGTAATTATTTATGTTGATTTATGTGTCAATGACTAATTACAATAAAATCTACAGAGGCACATAATCTTATAAAAAGGTTTTTACGTTGCCAATAGTGTTTTTATGTAGTATAAATACTACCAGAATATCGCCTGGTGTCCTAATTAAAAACATTATATTATTAAGAAAATAGTATCTAAGTTAACAAAATATAATCGGCTTTTTGCGGCGGTTATCAACGTTTTTTTTTTTTTCCTGTTCTTGGCGATGGCGATGTCCATGGTCTCGAACGAGCTCCCGGCGCCCAGCATTCACCTATACCAATCATCTGACACCTTCACCGCCCGGCTGCCGGCAATCTCACTCTCTCGACTCCATCAGCTCCCGGCAGCCTGCAATAATTTCATCATCCCTCGGGCGCCATCAACGCCCTGCGCCCTGCTCTCCTTCTGATGTTACTTCTGATTTTGATAGCACGCACGCACCGTATTGTCTATTTAATTTTTTTTTCACATTTTAAGTCTTAATATCTTAGGTACTGTCTTTTGTTTCACATTAAGTCTTTTTCATTTTTTTCTTTTTTTTTATAATTCCGTTATCACTGTATCAAAACTTTGTACACATGTACCCGTGCGCAGCGCCGCCAAAGGCAGCACTGGCAGGGTCGCCATGCAGTGATGGGCTTTGGGGACGTGTAACCGAAACAAGTGATGCGTTATAACTGACTTGTTTATTACTTACAAAAATCTTATATACTAACCTAACCTATGGGGCGAGGTGCGTCACACACTACAGGCCGCATCAGCCTCGATATTCGCTAGACGGATAACCAACACCTACTTCCACTAGATTTCTGCTTCCCTGGTCCTTCGTTACGCATCAGCTATTACGACACTCGCTAGACGGTAATAATGTCCAGCTACCGATATTTCGGCGGCCAACCTCAACGATCAGTGATCGACGCAGGACATACACAGAGCCACATATTTTTTGTACCAATGATTATATAAATAAATAAATAAATATTTCACAACATCACATACATTGATCTGACTCCGAGATAGGTAGCTCAAGCACCTGTGTTACGGATATCAGAATCAACAGTGGGATTACAAATATATACATATTATACTTTTCTTTTGTAAATACATACTTATAATACATAGTTAACGCCCAGACCAATACAAACAGATATGTTCATGCACACAAATGTTTGTACTGTGCGGGGATCGAACCCGCAACCCTTGCATCAGAGGCAGCGTTCACTACCACTGTTCCAAACAGGTCGTCAAATCAAATATTATATCAAACACTAAACGTGACTGTCTCTTTTTCAGACCGGTTAACTCATCAGAAAAAGACAACATCGACAGGATCGTTGAGAACATGTTCGTGAGAAAACCTTGGCCGTCGCCACATGGACCTGGTAAGTACAAGATACAATGCAAAAAATATTTATAGACACGAGTCACAAATTACAATGACTTTTTCCTCAGACACCTGGTTTTTATATTGTACATGGTTTCTGTAAAGTGTATATAAAACATTTCAATTAATTAATTAGTAATGAAAGGATTAAAAATAGATATTGCATTGTTTATTGCGTAACATGACGTGGCATTACAAGGCAATGACTTAATTCTACGTCACCTAAAATCGCACAAGATTAGTTTGTGTGACAGCTGTCATTTACAGTGCCATATTTAAAGCACAATATTTTATCTGCGAATTTTGGACAATTTGTTAAGTGTTCTTTCGGTTAGATTAGTAAATTTTATCTTTTGCAGATTGTCAAATAGCTTACAGTGCAACAACTTTGTTTTGGCCGATGACGATTTTTACCACGCCCTGTGTCAGAGTCATTTTTCGACCAAAACAGATTTATGCACTTTATTTTTAATCCATTTAGAACTTTTCCTTATGTTATTATTTTCTCTTAAGATATGCTATGGGCGAGGATCTCCATACAAGCGTGGTTGAATTCTCGATTGAACAAATAGAAGACCGATGAAGAAAAAGTTCATTTTACTGGATCGTAGGGAGGAAGTCCCCTTTTATGTTTTACATTCATTTATTTTATGGTACTTCAATGGAGGCTATCGCGTGCGAAATTTCCGCAAGATGGTGTACTATAGGCCTGAGGTGGTACTACAAGGTGGTTGGATATATTTAGACGTGATATGTCAAATTGTCAATTGAAGAATAAATCAACCAATGGTGTTGAAGTTAATCCTCGGTTCACAGGCACGCCATCTAGCGGATATTTCACACGCGATAGCCCCCATTATTTGTTACTCAACCAAAAAGTACGGATCCGGATCTAAAGTTTGAAAAATGTGGTTAAGTAATAATTCGTTAATAAAGTCTTCAAAATAAATGTTGGCGCCACTGCCGCTTATGCCATTGGCGCCACTGCCGCTTATGCCATTGGCGCCACTGCCGCATATGTCATAGTTTTATGGTAACCTTATTGTTATGGCATAGGTATGGGAACCCCGTTATCTCTTCAAGCATACATTTTCCAGACTTGAAAATGCCCTGGCATTTTGATAATGTTATAATAAAACTGTTTCCGAGAGCCTTTTAGTTCGTTTTAAAGAATTTTAGGTCCTGGGTCCTGCCTGTAGGCATTATTTAGTTTGAAAATCATCATTATTTGGTTCCATAATGTCATATAATTTCGTTTACCTAATTTAAATAAATCGTTGAAGAGATAAATGAGCATACAATTTAAGGTGTATCGGTAAGTTGCACTTGAAAATTCGCAAAAAAAATCAGATTTTGATACAAATTCATGACTTTGTATGGTGAGTCAATAACATATTTCGACGAATTTACAAAAGTCGTAGAATCAACGTTATACAGAATGGTTAGTAGAAGTAATAGTTAAATGGATGTAGCTGTTTTCTGATACACCCTGTATCATATTTGAAGTAGATATATTAGAATGTAATTAAAGTATAGTAAAAAAAAAACATTAACAAAAATACTAAAATTACCAAAATTCCCCATAGATGCAAAAGAAAAATCAACAGAGAACAGGAGTTCCCAAGAGCCACAGAGCAAAGAGTCATCCCAGCCAAACAGTCTCACCTCCAGCTCAATCTCAACCGACTCCCGACCCTCGGAGCATAAGGAGGAGAAGTCAGAAGAGAGAGAAGAGGACAAAAAACAGGAGAAGCAGGAGCAGAGCGAGACGGATGCGCCGGAGAGCATACCGGGGGATGCCTGACTGGTAAGGATAAAGTACTTCGAGTGCTACAAGGCTAAATACTATAGTGGGAGGTAATTTATTTTCATTGACGGTCACACTTTTTTTTGTTGAGACGGGTGGAGTGATCTTGCCAAGTGTAAAGGACATTTGATTTGACATAAAAGTGACATTGACAAGAGGCGTTTTACTACAAAGTCTAAACCCCTCGTCTTTAAACTCGTCACACCGGTCAATAACCATAAAAATAACGTGTCTCTCTAATCACTCGACATTGGCAGAGTATTATGTGCTCGCTGTGGGCAACACCAGGAGCAGTCACTGAAAAAAAAAATAACCCTCCCTTGTCATTGGATCAGGATAATCGCGAATGAAAATACTCTGGATGGCGTTACGTAGCAAGAGGTTAATTAACAAGGATTTTTGTTATTTTCTGATGTGATTAGTCAAAAAGACGAGGTCACGAATATAACAACCAATGAAGTTGAAGGAAAGTTTACCTCGTAAGTTACTCTATGGTTTAAGTTACGTTAACGTAACGCCATCTAACGGATATTTCATTCACGGTGGTCGTCACTGCTAACCAGCATTGTCAACATTTTTGCGACGTGCCAAATTGGCCTGCCCGCATACTCAAACGCTTCATACCTTTAAGAGTTGCTCAAACATGTTATCTGTCATAAAAATGTCATGAAAAGGGATGGCATGATGTTTTTGCACCCTTCAAAATTTGAATGCGTTTTAGTTGAGGGTTAGTTAAGCTTAGTTAACATATAAATGTCCTTTTTCACAACATATTAAGCTATGTATATAATAAGCAACATTTGACGAGCGAAATGTGCGCTATGAAGACAATTGCGTGTGAAAATCCGTTAGATGGCGTACTATATACTACTACTTGAGTAGATGACCGGCGTCGAATAAGGTTATTGGTTATTTTTAAAATAGGTAATGTCAAAAATTCAATTTTGAACCTCAACCTTTTGAAGTTGAACCTCAGTTCAACACTATGCCATCTAGCGGTTTTACTCACGCGAAAGCGCTTATTGTTGCTCCTCTAATGCGAAACTTTGTCCAGCAAAGCTGTTTGTCCACGCTGACCATGTCATATTGGCATCGTTGCGCCACATGCTGGCAACGCCACGTATTGCTGTGGAAAGTATAAGTATGAGGGTCACCGCAATTGAAAAATCCGCTAGATGGCGTTACACTACACTTGAGGTCCATCTATAAGGAGATTGGTTATTTTCTCGCGTGATGTGCCGAAATCGTTTAGGCGCAGAATGTCCAATTCGCAAAATGTCTAACGTTCTCAAAATGTCCAATTCTCAGAAATGTCCAGTTTGCAGATTGTCCAATATGACAATTTTAAATCAACCAGTGACGTTGAAGTTGGACCTTACGTAACGCTATTTAGCGCATTTTTCTTTCGCGGTGGTCCACATTTATTGCGCATCAGATGTTGCTTAGGGAATATTTCGCTTTAGGTTTTTTACTCACCCACCCGTTCATTAATCAAGGTCACTATTTGTATTTATGATATAAGCGTCTTTAATAATTCACCGGTGTATTTCTTATAAATTGTCCCAGCGTAATTTGATTGATTTAAAATTCGATTTTCTAGATCTTATATCGTTAATCTTGTCATCAATAAATATGTTATAATAATTTTAGTTCAATGACGTTAATCAATTGGTTGATTACTGTTTTTTTTTCGGTTCCAGTGACACAAATATCATCGAAATTTTATTCAATGATTTGTTCCTTTTTTTCATTGTATAAGTTACAAATTTCTTATAGTTGCTACGATATTTCGAACAAAGAAATAGCTTTGTTGATACTTATTTTATTTGACAGATTCACTAATAGTTATATTATATTTTAGATTATGATTCCTATATTCTTAAACGTTTAGCAAACGCAATGCGACAATTAAATAGTTTGTCCTTTTCTACATAATTTGAAAGCACTAAGAGAAAGCGAGAAGTGTTAGTAGAACAGTGATTTAGCGATTTTTAGTATTAGTGGATGATATTATTGTAGGACATGTAATGTCGTATTTTGGTAACTATCTGTAATGTCTCTCCACTGTTATTTATTTATTTTGCTTATCAAATGAGTGTAAGTAAAACTTATTGTTTTTAGGTTTTTTTTTCTAGGTTTACGACAAACACTTCTTCGGGTCTACGACTCGAAATGATTAAATTTTTGTTATTAAATATAGGGTAGTCAGATTGTTAATACTTTTTGAAATAGCACCAGGGGAGGATGGTGCTTAAGTTTAAGGTTTATTCTGAAGCACCGCCAACTACCACACCAGGAGCTCATTTTTGATTTACTCGTATGGCTTAGCGTCGTCGCATGCGAAGAAGTCACAATCGCCTTCTAAGTCGCATGAAACCGATTTTCCTTATTTTTGAATCTTGAACTTTTGAATTTCGATGTTGCCTATATAATACGGTAAATTGACATTCTAACCCTTCCATGCAGAATTTTACAAAAACCGGTAACTCCGCATTGCAAACGGAACGCAAAAACCATAGATTATTGGCTGAATATGAAAATCTTTGCTTTTTTGTTACAACAAACTATAAATGTCACATTGTGTCAACTGTCAAAACCAGTCGAATCAAAGTTTTGTAATTATAATATTTTGTTTGTGCTTGTTGCTATTGACTATTTTGCCGTTGCTTTTAAGTCACTCGACCAACGAGTGGGCGGGGTCACTCGTTGCAGACGAATGATTCAAAAATGCGGAATATCGTATGTCGAAGCAAAATCAGTAAAAATCCCGTCAGGTCACGACGCTAAGTCATATGAGTAAATTAAAAATAGGCCTCCTGGCCTTTTTGATTCCCCGTACAATATGAACAAGTCACGTGACCGATGTTATGTGAAAAGGTGACTATTCCTAGTGAATTTCGAAAAGTCACATTTCTTTTTTAGAATTAGAAGAGGTGGTTAATTGTTTACCGATACACTTTGTATACACAAGTTTTGAACACATTTAACTTGATTTTAACTTTTCTGAAGTTTCACGTTAAAAGATAGTCCTCATTTAAGCTGGCCGTCATTTCTACCTTACGACATCTGGTGGTTGTTCTACGCAAAATTGGATTTTAGTAGTTCAATGTGTGACCGTCTCATATTATATTATCTTAATATAATTATATAATATAATAATAATCGAATATAATCACTGTTCGTAATCTTTGGGCTGTGTTCTATTCCGTATGGGCTGATTTTGTAAAAAAAATATCACAATATTTATCAACATTTTTAGTAGTAGAGTTATTTTTTGCGTAAGGTTAAATATATTTTTAGGAATAAAAGTTAAATTAAAGTAAAGGTATGCTGGTTAACACACATTATCACTCGACGTCGTCTATAAAGTCTTGGGTGAACTACTTTATATAATTAAAGAAATAAAAAGTAGTTGTAAATAAAAATTCAAATCTGAAAAAAAAAAGTCTTCTATAACTTAAAGTTAGATAAATGTCATTTGTATATACGACTCAGCCCAGCGGAAAATACTATCTAAATTAAGACCAAATTAATTAAAATATATTCTCTAAATGATTGTAAATATTTTATCAACATAGCAACACAAAAATATCTTAAGCGTTTCAAGTATTCGATTATTTAGAAAATTTCTCAATCATAGGTTATTCATTTATTGATACAGGTCTCGATAAGCGTCAAAACCTTAGCAAATATAAAACAATAAAAGAAAGTCAATTATACAAGTAAAAATAAATACACCAATTTATTTTTATTTATACTCTTAATAGCATTCTAGGTAATATACATTGACAGTCAAATATCGGTGTTAGTTCTTTTGTAAAAATAGGGTAAATTTACTTATTCCGGAATTAATCGTATTTTATATTTTCAAATAAGAAGATAATACATAGTTTACAAAGTATTCAAATAAAAAGGGGAAGTTTGAAACAGATATCCGTCAGATAGGCAAATAGTCCAACTGTCTCGTGATTGGTCAAGTTTGTTGACATCTGTCAATGTCTGCACTTATATCAATTCAATTCAAAATATATTTATTTGCATAGGCTTGTATACATACAGCACTTTCAAATCGTCATACATTAAATATTATAACTGTTTATTTGTAAGTAGTAATTACACATATAATGTCAATACATACAATATACTGACTTGCATGAGATACAATGAGGAACCAATCATGTAATGGATGTTTTTTTTTTGCTAAATGACGCCATCTTGTTGATTTATAATTTTGAACCAATTCATTTGTTATATGAAAACATATGACTTAAAAATGTCTTTTATATTTTAATTGCAAGTGAGAAATAGCGAGTTAAACTTAATCTTAGAATATTGCCAATATATTCCTATTCTTTAAAAATATTAGGGCGAAAAGTATATCATTAAACGATAATAGTTATTAACGAATTTGTAATACGTATTATGTTGGGATAAATTTTGTATAAAAAACATACGAATATAAATGTGATTCCATTGTGTATAGGATACCGAGTTGAGTTGTGATAAATGAGTTTCTGGAAAATGGTTTTCGCTTGACAAATGTACGGCTTTTCGGTTTTAAGACTTGGCAGCCCTATTAGCAACAACAGCTCAGAAGCAGCAGAATTTCGCGAAAGCAATTGGTTTCTTTACAGCTTACCTCCGTCACAGCTCGATTCAGTGTCTCATATTTGACCAGAAAAAAAATAAAACTTGATAGTAAGTGCCTATACGTTTATACGAATGGTGAGTGTTTCTTATTCACAGTAAAATGCCTTCTGCTTAGTATGGGATCTCAGTACTTAGTTTGTACGCAAAATTAATAAGTACAGAGGGCGGATTCAATACAATAATAAATAGATGTGCCAGATAGTACACACCGTGCCCTTTTAACCACATGTCTTACAACCTGTGCGGATAAAGAATGGGATCAGAAATGGCGGCGCATCTATTCACTTCTCGCTCGAACACTATTTGCGTCTATACTCGCACCCCACGCGTGCGAGTATAGACGCAAATAGTGTTCGAGCGAGAAGTGAATAGATGCGCCGCCATTTCTGATCCCATTCTTTATCCGCACAGGTTCTACATACTTTTTAAGGGCATTGTACAGTCAGTATCAAAATGATCTTAGCGTTCAATCCTGGCATTTCACAATAATCCCATTTAGCACCATGCCTTAAGGTGTACCATCATGTGTAGTTATTTGTTCTCGAACAACAAACGAAAATGCACTTTAACGTAATACTGTTATAAAGTCTTTTGTTAAATACGCAGTTATTTTTGGTAACTTTTAACGTTAAGATCATTTGGATTCTTAAAATCTCTGCTGTTGCCGTCTAAATAGCATTATTTAATATTATGTAAACTTAAGCGAGAGCTCGATTTTAGGACGGGTCTGTGTAAAAATGCAACATTTTTTGCGTTGAGTCGACCCTCTGTAACATATTTATTTTGTAGTTAGTATGTCGATCACAAGAATATTCACCCGACTGCTGTTAACAGAAGGGTGTAATTTGTTTTTTTTTTTGTTATTTTTATTTCTGTAGTAAATGTTTACGTATGAAATTGTGTGATGTGATCTTGTTATTGATTGTGTATTAGTATGTAAAAAAGTTAAAATTGACAAAAAATATAAAAAAAAATCATCTTGAATTTAGAATTTCGTCGTATATCGAAATTCTTAACAAACGACCAGTGTTAATTGCGAATATTTTAATTTAAATGTTTAATGGATTTTATAGAAAAAAAAACAGAAATTACCAGGTTATGACTTATTTTTTTCTATACGTAAATCAGTCAATTTAGGATATGACTTATCATCATAGTGTATAAGACAGCCGATAGAATGTACTCAGAAATATTTAGTACGAATTTAATTTTCTTAATACGTAAGAATCGAGCCCATTCGTGCTTTATGTCACTTCATCAAAGCATTATTTCGATCCGAAATTGTACAAATCAATTCGGATTTTGTTTGAAGTAGATTATATTATTTCATACAGATGTTCCACTTGCAATATTCAGCACTTGTATCTCAAATTTATCGAGTAAATAATAAAAAACCGTATGAATATTATAGAAAACCATGTTATATTGAACATTCTTTTTTTTTTATGACACGACAGACAAGCATTTGACCTCTATCTCACCTGATGTTAAGTGAAGATGAGGTCCAAGGTGGGCCATGCTTGCCCGTGAAAAGCCTATTCACTCTTGCCTTAAAGAGGCAACGAGTTCCACTCCTTGGCTATTCGTATAAGAAAGGAGTTTGCGTAGCGCTTAGTGCGGATGGCTGGAACTTCAACCATATAGGGATGGTAACCCAGTCTTCGCCTAGTATCCCGGTAATGGAATGGCGCCGGTGGAACTAGCTCAAGTAGCTCATTCGAACATTTTTTTTAAACATAAAGCAAAGCTTTAAACAAGAATATATAACATTGTCAAAATTGTAAGGATACTGAGAAAATGCTAAAAGAATCTTGAGAATTAGTGTGTACGTCGTTTGAATATTGTAAGTTAATCATTTAATATGGTGTGTATACATGTACATGATCATATTTATGCTCTTGTATGAGTCTCTTAAAAACTGAAGTGTATCGATCGTGCGAGTAAAAGTAAGCCCAATGTCGATTTGGGGTTTAAAATCACCCCATGCGGACATCTGTTATTTTCAACAAAACTTTTCAGCTTAAAATTAAATTGAAAAGTTTGAGCTACTGTGGTTATTCATGACCCCAATATCAACTTATAAAAAGATAAACTGCATACGATGCCGTTTTGTGCGTCAGCTAGTTCAGTTCTAGGATGAAAATATATTCTAAAAATATATAATATACCTGATTCATTTATTTTCATAGCTTAAACAAATAATCTCTTGATGAGACGAGAAGTCATATAATATGTCCTTATAAAGATTCGCTAACTTGAAAATATATTTTTATGACGTTTGGTAAATTATATTATTCATTTAATATTTTTGTCTTGTCCTTTTGCAAAGTGACGTCACTTCCCTGTACTAGTTTTGTTGCCTAATTCTCAGAGTCTAAAGTTACTTATTAAATTTTGTATTCAAGAGTAACTTCTTTAATTTTATAACCGGATTCATTTTATATTGAAAAGTTTAAACCATGTAACCTCTCTAGTTTTTAAGTGCGCCTTAGATGTGTTTACCATGTAAATCGATACACTTTGGTTTTGTATATCAATCGTGGAATCAAATAACTGAGTCATATCTAGTAGTAAGATGCTTGCATGGGATCTGTACCCTTACTATGAGTTTGAAAAACTGTTCTCGCTATCAAAAACTATCGCTTTATCACTTTCATTGTGTTGCATATGAAAGAGATAGAGCAATAGTTTTCGATATGTGCATTCCATTTTGTGCTATGATGATTTCTTCTTTGTTTTCTTGATTTTTTGACGATTTTCCTCCCATAACCAATGTTGCACGGGCGTATGTCGTCGCGTATGCTTTGTTTATTATTAATATTAATTTTTTTTTATATCCTTCAGTGTCTACACTGCCTGAAAGCAGTGGACTGGCAGGGTCGCCATGAGATGATCGGCGTAGGGCTAAGTAAATAACGCAACGGATGTCGGTTCTATACTCATTGATTTATTGGGAAAAATACAGGTTTATATACTATTTTGTAAATGCCAATACATTGATATCTTATCGTGGTTTTATCGTGTTTATAAAAGTATCAAATTACATTACACGTGTTTGGGAGATAATAAAATATTCATTATAATAAGTAAAAGAATTGTTATCAGATGATGACGTCGAACCACACTACAGCGAGAACAGTTCTTCAAACTCATGGTGAGGGCACTGGTTTATTTGCAGTAAGTCGAATCGAGTCGCAAAATCGGTATTTATTATCAATGTTGCAGGGAGTTTCCCTTTTCCCCAAGGAAAGTGTTTATGCCATTAATGGGGTCAGCCGCCTCAGATAACCCGGGAATCCGTAAGGGTGAAGATAATGATGACAGTAAGTGTCAATTTAAATAAATGACCCGAGATTCTCCTGCGGTTCTTAAGGCATTCACCGTGATTTTTCGTTCGTCTTAAATTTTCCAGAGCATTGCACAGCTTAAATTGAACGTTTTCCGCAAAGGAAAATACGGTGAGATTTAAAATACAATTGTTTTACTGAACAAAAAAAGTAATATCATTCCGTTAGGTATATTTACCTACTTCAAGAAATTAATCTTAGCATAATTTTGTGTTCTGTGGTACTGGCATGTGGAACATACAAATTTCATTTTTTTTAAATGTTGGTTCTACGATTGAATTTAACTCAGTTCAAATGCTAACTAGTGAATTATTATTTTTATATACCTAATCTCTTGTTTTATAAAATAAAACATCTAACGATTAAACTATGATTTTTAATTATGTGAACTAAACTGACAGGTGTCAATGTGTCATTCCCATACATTTTTGCTATTTTGACAGATGCAATGTGTCAAAATGTGTGGGAACTTGACGTTTGCATCTGTCAGTTTAGTTCGCATATTTAAAAATCAGAGTATAGTTACGTAATTTTGTGGAAGTTGTATAATGTCAAAAATTCACATAATATACGTGTTGATGAGATTCCGTAAAAATATTATTTTAACTATCGTGCATAATGCTAGCATTTGATGAGTTGGGTCACCAATCTTCCAGAGTTTTATGTATAATATATTATCATAACCAGAGGTCGGAATTAGGTAAATAACTGTATCGACGTGTTGATTTTATAAATCATAAAACGGGCATCCCCAAAAATTATTTCCCCATAACCGCGATACTTAATTTTGGACTTTGACCCCACAGATTAACTAAACTTTTTTTCTACAAATCACGAGCTTATTGTCAGCTCTTTAAATAATATCAAGATTTGAACCATTTTATATAAAATCAGTGTTAATTTTCAGAAAAACTACCCGATTCCGACCACTGAATAACCAATGTTGTTTGCGACTAGTCCTTCTATATAAGTACGAGTATTGTAGAGTCACCCCAGTGGGGTATTTTATAAAGATGGAGATCATTGTTGATAGGTACACTCAAATAAAACTATTGGCAATAATTTTATTATCATTCTTGAGTTAGATTCAAATGATATTTTCTAATAAAATGAGAAAAATTAAAAAAAAAACAACGCTTTTGTAAACTAAGCTGGTTATTTATTAAAATAAGTAAATCTTGGAAAAGTCTATGTTGTTTTATTTTATTCCGTTTCTCCCATTAATAATAACGCCACACTAAATGCAAAGACAATCCATGTACACCGTTCACAAGCTGGTAGTGTCACGTTCACAATGATATATAATAATTTTGACTTACCGGATGGCGCAATTGGTAGTGACCCTGCCTGTTACGCCAAAGGTCGTGGGTTCGATCCCCACCTTGGACAAACATTCGTGCGATGAACACTTGTGTTTGTTCGGTGTCTGGGTGTAATATGTATTTAAGTATATATTTGTGTTCCTCTGTTGTCTGATATCTGTAACACAAGTGCTTAAGCTAATTAGTACGGAATCAGGTCAACGTATGAGATGTTGTGAGAATTATTATAAAAAAAAATATATAATGTTGGAAATTTATTTCACTTTTACTATATACTAATATTTTATTTAACACGGAGCTTTGCAAAGTAGAACCGTACGGCCGGCGAGCGCGGGGGGAATCGAGACCCCTGCGAAGAGCGCGAGTCCAGAAACCATACGCAGGTTGCTCATCCATTTTACTATTGACATCGCAATCGCGGCAATCCGCTTACCATCAGGTGATCCGTCTGCTCGTGTGCCACGAGTCAGCACTTTACAGTACAGATTTACTATTTTCCAAGTTTTCTTCTCAACTGATACTATAACAACAATTAATACTAAACAGAATCCACCATATCATAAATCGTGATCTAAAGTTATTACCGTACTAAAGGTCATGTCATTCCATTCTAACACAAGGTCTTAAAACGGTCTGGCATGAATTTTGTTCCGGGACTATAATTACTTTTTTTATGCTAGAGGCGGACAAATGAGCAAGCGAGTCACCTGATGGAAAGTAATCATCGCCGCCCATGAACATCCGCGAAACCAGAGAGATCGCTAATGTGTTGCCGGACTTTTTAAAAAAGAGTACGCTCTTCTCTTGAAGGTCCCTAAGTCGTAGCCGTCCGGAAATACTCCTGCAGCCAAACCGTTCCACAGAACTGAGGTACGTGGTAGAAAGTTTCCGGGAGAAACGCACAGTAGGTATGACCACCATCCATCGAGATGATGATAGATAGATAGATAGATATATACTCTTTATTGCACAACATACAAAACTTAAAAGCTAGGTAAACAGAGATACAATGTACAATTTAGGCGGTCTTATCGCTGGGAAGTATCGTTATGAGTAGGTATGGAATGACAATCGCTTGCGAGTGGTTCGATGTAAGAATTCGGCTGCAGGGAGTAGATCAAACAGTACTTAGTTTTCGATTTGTAATATGGGGGAATGTATTATGAAATACACTAAGATGGCAAAAGTATCTACTTACCTACTACATACACGAAGCTTATTAGATGGCTTAGGTGACAACTCGCCCGTTTAAAAACTGGCCTTCGGGCGAGTTGTCCACTTTTTTTAATTGTTAGGGGTATTTTGGGCCGAAGAGATATTATAGTCAGGGCCAGTTGTCCATTTGCCCAACCAGTAGGGGATATTTCGTCGTTTTCGTTTTTCAGTTCTTTCAGCTAAGTACAGACGGCGTCAGTTGAAATAATAGTAAAGTCCGTTAGAGATGTCATGTCTGAAATAGAATAAAAAATAACCCTATACGTAAATATAAGCGTGTATTTTTTTTGTAAATCTAAAACTATAATGTAAATGAACCCTTAAAGGCTCTACAATGAATTCTTATACCACTATCACTTCAATGGGTGTAAAACACCTAGTTTTAATTTTTAAACCTATTTATAAAAATGTACACGCTTTTTTATTTTTATTATATATTCTTAAATCATGGGTCATGTTCTTCAGTATTATACTACAAAAAACTTAGATTTTCAAAGTAATAATAATTATAAATTGCATGAGAAAAGAGAGGTATCAAAATCAAAGTTATTTTGAAGGGCTATGGAAAAAATTCAAATAAAAAAGCTATTATGCGTTTTGTATGTTTATTTAAAATCAGAATGAGATGCTTTTAACATAAAATAAGTGTACAGTCAAACTCATGTTAGTAATCAAAAATCTCTTCTACTTCTATAATATTACAATAAGTATCATCATGAATACTTTATGCACCTCATTCATAAACATCCACTTCCACAGAGCTCTCAACATTGCCGAATCTATATCAGATGCCAACACTTTATCTCTCAGTCAACGCATAATCTGTAATAAAATAATCTAATGCACATTAAAATAATATAAAATAATTTTAAAACATTCAATATGTACATTAGCTTTTCACGTATAGTAATATTATATAGGTACACACAAGAAAAAAACATAATATGTTCGTTCATTACTTACTCTGTAACACACTATGACCACAATAATAAAGGGGTTAAAAGCACCGGGTCGCGGGTCGCGACTGTATCTCGGGCGCTTGCGCACCACTTCTCTTTTTACGTGGTCGAAGGCTTCCGTAGGAGAATACACGAAGCAATGCGTTATAAATAAAAAAAGATACAAGCGAAAAAAGTGACTGAGGTGTAAAAACACCGCTGTACCTACCTTTAAGGGTCAAATACATACCTACCTAACTAATTGCTATGTAAACAAAATTCTTACTTACTTTATTTTGATGACAGACCAACAAACCACAACATTTAAAATTAAGACAAACGCAAAATTTAACAAATTACTAACACACCTCAGTCAATATATATATTTATTTATTTATAACAGAAACTCAAAATTTAATAAATTACTGACACACCTCAGTGAGGATATACTTACATCTGAAATCGGGATAAATATCTACATATTATATTGAGGGTAGGACAAACCATAAATAATGTTTATCCTACCTACAAAATTATTCCTAAAACCAAATATTTATTTTATACTATAGTGAGGCAACGCCCTCCACCGCGCCCTAGGCGTAATAGTGTTACTTAGCTGAAAGAACTGAAAAACGAAAACGCCGAAATTACCCCTACTGGTTGGGCAAATGGACAACTGGCCCAGACTATAATATCTCTTCGGCCCAACATACCCCTAACAATTAAAAAAAGTGGACTACTCGCCCAAGGGCCAGTTTTTAAACGGGCGAGTTGTCACCTAAGCCTATTAGATAAAATAAAAATAGAAGGAACAGAATCAAAATATTTTTCTCTACTTATGACTAGATGATCTAAAAATTACATTGATATATGATCTGATCACAAATGAGACATTCGCTAGAAGACGTAAAAAAAACTTATTGTAAAAGTACCTACTCTTTGATTATTATACTCAAACTTGTTCATGTTCACTTTTAAGATTTTCATTTGTTTTTCATTCACTTGATATTCATTCCTTTTTTCATGCATTCAGTTACATATATTTTTTGGTTCATTTGTATTTCATAATTGAAATAAAAAATACATTACATGCTGCTTCATACGACATCTCATCACTTGATCTTTTCTATAAAAGGTCAGACAGGCTGAATTCAGGATAACTGGCTTGGAAAAGCGACGCGACATAATCGATCGATAGATCAGCTCGCCGCCCCTCATCTCTCATCAGAGGAGTCCACATCTTAGCGTGTTGTAATTCGTAGTTGTGTCAAAGCTGTTGCTCTGGAGCCCGAAGGTACCTACGCTTTCTACATGATCTTCAACGGGGGAACCAGACCAACAGGTATCATGTTTAACACGTTCCAGAAAAACTATCCGGAAACGGGGTGTCGTTTTCTTCTTTGTTTTTTTTTCTTGGGGGGTTTTGTGGTTTTTTTAGTTGTAGGTTTTTCTCACATGTTTTCACTAATGGTAGAACGAAACATATATTTTTCAAATCAGAGGAACATATATTATTTGAAGAAATGGGGTTGAGCCTTGCGTCTCATTAGCCAACTGCGACCAGTAGATGATATATTGTAGGAGAGCCCCAGAAACCTAATTACAGCATTTCATGTAGCTCAGTTCAGGATAACCGAGAATGGATGGGGAGATTCTTTCTCGTTCTACCGGAATCATGTGTGCTCTCCCGTGCCGGTTTCTGCAGCGGTGCAGCGCTATGCACTCGCCGAGGACGTGGATAATCGTTTCCTCGTCCTCGCGACAGAACCTGCAGATTTTGGTATGAACTGAGCTACCATCGCTCGATAGATTATTTCCGTTGCTCCAAATTAGTTCAAAGCTTTTTTTTTCGTGATGTGGTACGAAAAGAAAAGCTTTGAACTAGCAGGGTTTCGTCTTCCACGAAACCCTGTCCACTTATTTATCCATGTGATCTCACACAACCAACAAGTTCGTTTGCCGTCCCTATGAACATATATCACTAAGCCCTGTTAAGGTGACAGGTAGGGCACACTAGCGACGCCAATTGATTTCAATTGTTAGCAACTAAACCGGACCTCTTTTTAACAATTTCGAATCTGCAACCTCTTGGAAAACAATTAGGTATACTATTTATTTAATGCTTATACTTACTTAATTTTTGTGTCTGCTTTTGTATTCAAAATTTGAATTAACCGCCAAAAACGGCCACTTATGGCGTTAATCCAAATTTCGAGTGCAAAAACAGATCAAAAGTAGTGCACAATTATTCAATAAATAGTATTAAATGTTTGCTCAGAGACTCCCGCTCCGATATTGTTTATAATAATAAGAATTCGTTTATTTCAGGCAACAAGATACATTCAAAAATATTTCATTGGCAGATATAATAAATACCTTACAGTCTAACATACATACATAATAAAATAAAATACACATTTTTTTTCAAATTACTACGTGCGGCGCGTAGAGTCAGCTGGTAGCCGTCCTCGAAACTTCCGAAAGACTACTCCCTGCGGCCAGAAGTCCTCCCTAATAAAGGTCGCCAGGGAATGGGTCGGTACTCTCACCACAAATGAGCTAAAGTTCATTTTGTGGCGAGACTCCAACCGTTCGACCCTCAGCGTCCAGTTGGACTTCTTTCGCACGTAGTCTACGACTCCCTCGACCTTCGTAGACCAGTGTAGGCGGGACACGTACAGCTGCGTAGTGTGCGTCTCTGGCTGTAACGAGCTTTCCGTTCTTTTCGGAGCAGTGCCTCGGTGGTTTAAAATGGATCCGGTTTAGTAGCCGTTTACCTACCCGTCGCCTTAACCGATTTCAAAAAAGAGGAGGTTCTCAATTTGTTGGTCTTTTTTTAAATTGATTCATTAATTAAAATTCCATATCACTGTCCAAATTCTAAACAAGACTTTACACATGATTAACTTCCACCACATCGTCGCCTTTCCGTTTCTTCCCCAACTGTTGCCTCCCCTCCAGATCAGCGTATATGTCTTCCAAGGACCTCATCTTCGTCTCTGGCACGCAGAAGATGAGGTAGAACACGTTGGAGAGGCAGACAGCACTGAAGATCCAGAAGGTGGAGTGGTAGCCTATGAGCGCGTTGAGGGGGGCGAAGAGTTTGAGCAGGGCGAAGTCGGTGCCTAGGGATATGGCCATGATGAGGGTGGCGACTGTGCCTCGAAGCTGTGAAAAAAAAATGAGAATTTATATTTTGTTACCTCGTAACAAGCTATGCTATGTGCTTGACAAGTAGGTAGGTATAGGTTACTGGGTGTACCTATCTGTGAAAATCCTTTTAACCACGTGTTCTACCAACCATCGACTGCCTCGGTGGCGTACTGGTTAGTGGGTCACACTATAAAGCGACGGCTGCGCAAGAGGTCGGTTCGATCCCCGGGTCGAGTCAAAAATTTGTAGGTACCTACCTATACTTTAAGCTATGTCTGTGACCTTAGTTCTGCGGATCTAGGATTGCTCTCTGGGTGACTTTGAGCCTCCTTAGCGGCACATGAACAAGTACTTAATCAAGTTTCATTCATCATGTTTGGTATTCGAAAATGCTCACAAATTTCAAACAGCAGTTTTGCTGTTTCACTCGTACGTAAGGTTCTCGGTTGGCGCGACAGAGATAGCGAGATCTCCGAGGAACGGCGAAGCTTACCTCGAAGTGCCTCGAATGAAACTTAAACTGACCTCCGCAGGTCTCTTAAGGTTGGCAATACCTACTGCTCTTGTTACCCCATGATATGGAATTAGAAAACGCGGTGCATGTCTGTCTATGCCCCATGCAGCAAGATTAAGTAGTTGTGTTACCCTTACCTGGAAGTTAAACATTTCAGTCATAATCACAAATGGTAGTGGTTGCAGCCCCGCCGCGTCAGCGAAGATGCAGAAGCAAAGAGCCACGATGGGCACCCATCCCGGAATGGACACCCCGATGTTTGCAGGTAGAACCACACGGCGAGGAGGCACATGCTGAAGCCCGCTACAGCGCTGGTCACGGCTAGAAGAGGCTGGAATGAGGAAATAAGAACGATTTGGAATAATAATATCCTCCAACCGAGGGGTAATTGCCATACTCACCACACTTGGCAGACGGGTTGGCGAGGTTTTCGATATAAAGTGCAGAGTTTTCTTTCTCTGGGTGCTGATGATAATGCCAGCAGCTTTACCTTAGTCGCCCCTTTTACGACACCTCGGTAAGAGTGAGGGTGGCCTATTCTACTCTGCCGGGGACCACACGGCGATAACATATCATCGTTATACCCAAAGGCAATTCGTCGATAAAGTTTTGAAAATTAATGATTGGGGCCATTGTCGCTTACGTCATAGGGGTGTATGGTAAATCTATTGGTAGAGTATTTTTTTATGTGATAGGTGGCAGACGAGTAGACGGATCACCTGATGGTAAGCGATTGTCATTGTCCATGGACACCGGTGGAGTCAGAAGTTGCGGCCAACAAGGTACAGCTCTCAGCATGTGCTACAACAAGCGATAGACAGCCGCTGCAGCGCTGATTTTCAGGCTGTACCTTTGAGCGACGCCTCATAATAAAACATGCAAACAACAACAAAGAAAAACCTACACGTGTATATAAATATCAAAACGCATACAGAGCCGACAAAAGAAAAAGTACAAAATTAACATAGTCATAGTCATAGTCAAAGCTGTATACTGTATATTACCTACATACGGAACAGCAACGTGGCCGCTTACAATGTACCGATTAAGGAGGCTTAAAGTCACCCAGGGAGCAATGGAGAGGGCTATGCTCGGAGTCTCCCTGCGTGATCGTATCAGAAATGATGAGATCCACAGGAGAACTAAGGTCACAGACAGAGCCCAAAGGATTGCATGCCTCAAGTGGCAATGGGCAGGGCACATAGCGAGGAGAACAGACGGCCGTTGGGGTGGAAAGGTCCTCGAGTGGAGGCCACGTAGGTACAGGAAGTCGCAGCCGTGGCAGGCCCCCCAAAAAGTGGACCGACGATCTGGTAAAGATCGCGGGAATTCATTGGATGTGGGAGGCACAGGACCGATCTGTGTGGAGAACATTGGGGGAGGCCTATGTCCAGCAGTGGACGTCTATTGGCTGAAATGATGATGTATACTGTGGTTTCGTGATTATGGGTTGCGTATAATTGTGTATATATAAGCGTTACCGTTGTCTGTAGGATTTAACTCTTTACAAATAGTAGGTAAGTAGGTAGGTTTAGCATCTGTCTAGCATTGTTTTGCAGTCATTTCCTGAAAGTCAATGAGGAGTTCACTGCCATTGTCGCCTCGTTATTGGCTATTGGACCGTTTGAACTGCCCAGGTTAGTGTCAATTATTGGCTCGTGACGACCACAATGTTCCGCAGGCTCATTGAGCAGACATATGATAGATCGGTTATTTATTAGCCGTGATTCAGCGTCCGGGTTTATTCTAGAATGGGCTTTTAAATTTTTTATTTATCTTTTTATGGTAGGTTGACATAAATACCTAATTTGTTTGTAGACCGAGAGGGAGGCTCTTGTTATCGGAAGTTTAGTGTCGCTATAGTTCGCTTCGCCAACTTAGTCAGTAAGCAATTCGTCATCTTAACCCTTTAAAGCGCAAGTGATTTTTTTATCGTTTTTTAGTTTGTAAAAGAAATAATATGATTGTTTAGTAAATAACAATGCATGGAAAAATAGAAAAAAAAAAATAGTTTTTTAGAATTTAAATGTATCAAATATGTTACATTGTGCAATTAACAGAGAAGTAGGGAATGAAAAGTATGTATCAAACAGCGAAACAATACCTAAGACGGTTTCTCTCTCGGGCAATTATGTAATGTAAAATGGACTCCTTTTTCCGCACTTAGACTATCATTTGGTCCATTGTGCGTGTTGGGTCCTGGCTATTCTAGCCAGCTCAACTCCGCCCAGAAGCGCAGAAGCTTCCTGTGAGCTCGCGGAGGAACAGGCTTCGCGGAGTGACCCCGCCGATCCGAGGATTTCTTCGCGTTGTCTGGTCACCGCATCGCATTCCAGGACCACGTGTGTGACTGATTCCTCGGCGCTGAATCATCCCCTGCATAGAGGGCTGTCGGTAGCGCCTAGGGTGTAAAGGTATTTATTTAGGGGACAGTGGCTCGTGATTGTCCCCATCATTATTCTGAGGTTTTTCCTACTAATTTGGGTAGTGCGATTTTGGATTGCCTACAGTCTGTGGTTTCCATCCATCGATTGTTCTGTAGGTTAGTGGATAACTGGCGGGTCCATGTTCGAATGAGCGATAATGGAAGCGGATGTAAGCCGACCACTGTCGTTTCCAACTGGTCCGCGGCGTCATTACCCAGTGATCCGCTATGCCCCTTTATCCATTGCAGGATGGTGTGATTGTTTCAGCTGATTTCATTTAGAGCTTTGTGGCATTCAGCTATTAGTTTACAATTTGTTAGTTTTTTGTCTGAAGCCATGAGGACAGATGCACTGTCTGATAAATAATTTATGCAGTAGTCTCGGATGTCACATGTCACGCCTGTGCACTGATCTTGCGGCCTCCGTTATTGCCACACATTCGCATTGGAATATGGAGCTGTGTACGCCTAGTGGTATATATATGTTGATGTTTAGATCCAGGGATCACGCCTGCGCTCGAGCCCGTGGACGCTTTAGATCCATCAGTGTAAATGAGTGTAAATTCACTCCTGATTGGTCACACTCCTCATCTTTTAGTTGAATTTTGAATATCTTGTCAAAAAAATATTGGTATAGAACACATCTATCGCATGGCGCTATAAGTGGTTCGTGTGCAATTATTCCGCTTAGTATAGCAGTGTGTGGGCTGTTGTGGTTTTTTCCCCAGATACATGAGTCTGGCAGCCGACATCGCTGCCTCCTGTTGTATGTAGATGTCTAGGGGTGTGATGTGTAGTGCTATCTCCAAAGCTGCCGTGGGTGTGTTTCTCATGCAACCACTTGCACAAGAGCACGCTAGCCGTTGGAAGCGTCCTAGCTTAGTGATCACTAGTCCGGAGTTCCGTCCTAGGCCAACAGACCAGAGCCCCATACGTCAGCATGGGTCTATGACAGTTTTGTAGAGCCATAGTGTTATTTTCGGTGATTGGCCCCGTCTGCTACCAATCATCTGTTTGCATTGGTAGAAAGCAATGGTGGCTTTGTTCAGTTTGTAGTCAAGGTGTTTATTCCACCACAATTTGCTGTCTAGTATTATACCTAGGTACTTGACCTCTTCTGCTAGTTTTAGTTGGGTGTTGAAGAGTTTAGGTGAGGTCCAAGAAACTCTCTTGTTTGTAAACATCACCAGTTCGATCTTAGTTGGGTTTACGGAAAGCTCGTGTCTCGGTGCACCATTTTTCGATAATTCCGAAGACTTTCCTCATGAAGTCACATAAGATACCTTCGAAGTTTCCTGATGAGGATGGTTAAATCTACTGCGTATCCCACCGTGTAAAGGCTTCTGTTGTTGAGCTCTGTGATAATTTCATTTACGACTAGGTTCCACAGTAGTGGGGATAGAACCCCGCCCTGTGGACAGCCTCTACTTAAGATGCCACGTGTGGTGGAATTAATAGTGAACTGTATAGCTCGGTTTTTTAACATGTTGTTTATCCTGTCGGTCAGTGTTGGTGGTATTCCGCACGAGGTTAGAGCTCTGCGTATGCTGGAAAAGTTTGTTTTGTCGAACGCACCCTCAATGTCGATGAAAGCACCAAGGGTGAGTTGCTTTGAAGCGAGTAAGTTCCCTATTTGAGACACCACGCTGTGCAGTGCCGATTCTGTTGGTTTGCCTGCGCTGTAGGAATGTTGATTTGGGTGAAGGAGTCTTGTTACCTGTAGATGGCTTCTGATTTCTCTGTATCCTAGTCTCTATAGGGTCTTTAAGAGAAAAGAGGTCAGATTTGTTGGCCTAAGCGCTTTCGCCTGTGTATAGTCCCCTCTGCCCGGTTTTGGGATAAAAAATATTTTCACTTTTCTCCAATTCGCATCGTCAAACGTCGGGCAATTATGACAACAAAGGGAATGTTAATAGTAATTTAACTTGATGAAATACCTACTTAGTTAAAAGCTAGGTAAATATATGAGGTAAGAAGATAAAAGCGATCAAACTACCTACGTAAAAACCTACTTTAATTATTTTTAGTAACTATCTAGGCTCTTGGCCCTCTTTCATCTTTTGATCAAAGAGGAGAGAGCGCCTAACTACTTTAGGTAGGTATCCGCCTTACCTCGTGGGAGAGCCACGCTTCGGCGAGTGTCCACAAGCGGCGGCAATCGCTTACCATCAGGTGATCCGTCTGCTCATCTGCCACCTATCACATAAAAAAAGAATCGATTAATTTAAATTTACTTATATGTATATGGGTCAAAATCAGAGAGGTGAGAATCATGCTTCTCACAAAGTTTTTTTTAATAAAATAACGTGATATCAGTAAAATACTTATTTCAAAATGAAGATTCTGTTCATAATTACAAGACACGAATAATATTTATTTTTCTACGATTATATTTTATTCGATTTTTAACCAATCCAGTCTAAATAATCATTCCGGGAATGCGTCCATAAAGCAAGTTTCATATTTGAAACAAGCCAAAAATGTTTACAATAATTACGTAAAATTACCAGTTAGTAATATTAGCCTTAAAAATCATTAGATTACGATTATACGTACAAATTAAATTTAAAGAAGTTTAATTTCTTCCTATTTTTACTATTCAAATGCTGTCCGACGATTATTGAATCATTTAGTGAACAAGGTCGATATCAGCCGATGTAATTAAAACAAAACGCGATAGGTGGCGTTAGAGAGCACCAGTGTGAAGTTCACGAGTCAAAGCTATAGGCGTGTGTCGTGTTACGGAAATAAAAAAAATGATTTTGTTGGTAAGTACGTTTTAATTTCGTATGCGTGAAGCGTACTTTAATTCCTTGTCACTACGGGAACGCTGTTTGGTTATTAGTTTTTCAACAATTTGCACACTTTTTGCTAAATTGTTATAAATATTGCAGTTCACTTGTTCCTAACCTCTAAAACCAATATCTCACATGGCGGCGTCAAGCGTGATAGGAAAATATTAGTCTGATAGCCATTTCGGGAACGGCCATTTCGGGAACGTTCACGTACGAGACTGGCGTTCTCGAAATGACGTAGGCGTTCCCGTAATGATACGGGCGTTCCTGAAATGGCAATTTTTGGGCAAAATGACATTCTAATACTTTTAAAAACATATAACCATGCAAAATTTTGGTTATAGGGAACTATACAGTACGCGTAACATGGAATGTGATAAAAATGATAAGAAAAAGAAGTCGAAAAAACAATCAAAACAGGATAGTATAGCTTATAAAAAACACCGTGAAAAGGCTAAAGCAAGAAAACGCAATTTTTTTGACAAAATGACACCTGAACAAAGAGATATTAAGAGACTGAAAGATAGAGAATATTACCAAAGAAAGAAGGCTGAAAACAAAGTTAAGACTGTAAGTGACTTGACTGAAAGACAGAAGAGGAAACAAAGAAAGTTGTGGAGAAAAAAATCTCAAATGTATAGACAGAAAAAAAAAGATGATTGCAAATATTTTAGCTAACAGCCCGCCAGATTCTGAAAATGAGATAGAAAACGACAATTGCGTGTCAAGGAAGAAATCAGGAAGAAAACAGGTTAAAAACGAAAAAGCACAGGCTTACAGAACTGTTAAAAAATAAAAAGATAAAATACAGAAAATTCAAAGAATCATAGATCGATTGCGGAAAAAAGTACAAAGAAATAGAAGACGCGGAGAAAGAGTATCCCAAAAGAATCCTGATACGCCTACTCGCAAAGTTGATGAATTAACAAAAGGATGTTCTGTTACTCCTGAAGTTCGTAAACGTCTCCTCTGTGGGGAAGTTTTGACCACTCGACTAAAAGGGAGGGTTTTTCAAAAATGCGTCAGTGGCAACCGCATAAAAAAACATCGATTAAATAATATGACCAAACAATTCTTATGCAAAAATGTTTATGGAATTAGCGAAAACTTGAAGGCTAAAAGAGAGCTAAAAGATAATTAAAGGAAACAGAGCTAATGATTCAAATTGATTTTGCTGAAAATTATATGACAAAATATGCGAAAGAGATTCAATTGATTAGATTCGGAGCTTCAAAAGGTCAATTATCGATCCACACAGGGGTTTTTTATGCCAGAAATAATACCTCTCTAGAGACAGGTTAATTTGCCACTGTGAGTGACAATTTGGATCATCAAGCTCATGCTGTCATGCAAGAGTCACCTAAAATCAGCGCTACAGAAAATATTGAGTTTTAAGCCACTCGTAACTACCCTTCACGTGTTTTCAGATGGACCCACATCCCAGTATCGAAACCGTAGCAACATTTACTTATGGATTAAAACCTTGACAAATGAATTTCCTCAAATAACTACTTCAACGTGGACATTCAGTGAACCAGGTCATGGTAAAGGTCCAATGGATGGTGTAGGAGGAGTGCTTAAAAACCACTGATGATCAGATAGTTCAGATGATGAGAACCTTCAAAAAGTTTCAGATCGACTTCATGGAAAGAATGACGATAATTGTGCTGGTACATCGTACGGAAATGATAAGGAGAACTTCCACCCAAACATGATACGTCCAAAGACATTTTTGCTAGTAAATGTACCATTTGAAAATAAAAAAAATTGAATGCAGATACGTCGCAGTAGCTGACACCTCAGTTGATGAAGATGGTGAAATAAAGGTCACCTTTCTTCGTTGTCAGCGAAATTCAGCAAAGATATTTAAACTTGAACTTAATGATGTTGCTTATGTCCCTTGTGATCAAGTTGTTAAGATTTTACCCTCCCCGAAATTACAGAAAAAAGGTAGTCGGACCTATTACTGTTTTCATGAGAATATGGACGTATTTGAAAAGTAGGTTAATGCTAAAGTTTAAGTTCAATCTTTGATCCTCAATTTATGCTGTGATTAATATAATTATACGTATAATATGATTATGCTTATAATTATCCTAATTCTTAAAGACTGTTTGTTTTTAAACTACAATTTTATACTTGTTTTTAAGCATTGATGCGAGAAATTGCAAAAATAGTGTGCAATTACTATTTGTTCCTAATATCTTATGTTTGTTTACTGAAACTTCAAAGTTTATTATTAGATTTTAAGTTTAACTGTTGATACTTGCGTTGCACATTCTTTAAGTACAAATAAAGGTATAATACTGTAAATGTCTATTATTTTCATGCATAAAATATGTATAAACCAGACGTTGCAGTCATTTAGGGAACACCAATGTCATTTAGGGAACTTCACTGTCATTTTGGGTACACTCCCATCATTTTCGGGAACATCAGAAAAACGGTAAATTTATCACTAAAGAGTAATGCTACAGTTAAATCTTGCATATACAAACTAAAATGACCTTTTAACATTTGTATTTATATTATTAATTTAAAACGTACTGCACCAATGTATACAATAAATTGAAATAATGAAATGAAATTTAAACTAATTGAAATTCTATAGAGAATAATTTAAAAACAAATCTTTTTAACATAAAAATATACAACATAACAGCATTTATCGATAAAGAGACAGATTAATTACAATTTCTTGGAGGTGATTATTAAAGACGATGGTTATATTATTATTTAAAAATATTTAAAAAGTGTTCCCGAAATGATCTCAGGCCCTGGCATTTTTCTTGATAACAGGTGGAATTTCTAAAATACATATTTGTGTGCGTGCCTCTTCACAGGAATGGTTCTTGACAAATGACACAACAGATTCCACTAGTTAATTTTCTTCAAAAGAGAACTTAATTTCTCAGACATTTCAAAACTTAAAATGCTCACCTCTCTGATTTTGACCCATATAACCTACTCGTAGATACAAGGAGTGTTACGGCCGCACTCAGAGACGTCATTTAAGCTAATGTTCATTAACTTTTGTATCGGTAGTCTTTATGTGTATCAAAATAAGTGTCAATATTTATTCTTAAGTAGCCAACTAAGTTAATCAACGACTCTGAGTGTGGAAGTTAGTGAGTTAGGTAGGTAGGTACTTACATCCTTCTAAATACGTTTTTTCTTGTCGTTTCGAACCACTTTTTTCAGAAAAATACTTCGAAATTCGCCGAAAAACCTTTTTTATGGCCCATAAGTAAAATAAACAATGTCATCAGCAAATGTGACCATCATCATCATCTTAGCGATTGATTCGGCGGGTAGGGCTAAAACAAGCCGCGCGGGCTGATTTAAAGGTTTTAAATTAGTGTCTAGTGTTTTTTAGTGTGCAAATTTGGTGTTTATTTGTGCAGTGTAGTGCCGCAAAGTGATCCTAATAATAAGAATCGTTGGATCTATCGTTTTTAACACTGCTTTTGTGTGTCGAGGTCGTGTGACAACTTGCTTGGACCGAGAGGCTTAAAACCCGCGATTGCTTTTAGAGTGATATCTGCTGAATCCGTAGGTCGATAAAACGTAAAACACCGGCGTTGTATTGAGTGACTGTGACTTTCGACTGACTTCGACGGTTGACTACCGTCGAAGTCAGTCGTATACTTATTCTCAATAAGTTACTTGACATTGGCAAATCTTTTACCTTCAGTATTTGAAGGTGAAAGAATAGGACAGTTATATTTTAGCATTAAAAGTGAGACGCTCCTTTAAAACCTAAACGATATTTTTAAGAATCGAGAATATTTTCTTCTTACAAATCTAATCGACTTTTTATTTGTTTGATTTTTATTTTTAAACTTATAATTTGAACTATCTGGATATGGAATACTTACAATATGTAAATTTAGTGGTACACAAGCAATAATTCATTAATTGATGAGGAATATTGGCTATCCGAGCCTCACCTTGTCATTTTAATCTCATTTCTCCACCCAATAAATATTTGCCAAAATACTCACCGCTGCCCGTCGTTTTCAATGTGATGCTGTGTAATGTGTACTATGAGACCCTACTGTGTATTTTATGAATATATACAATAAACTATGTAATTAGGTATACTTGCGAAGTGTGGTATCCCTGCGATCTTTCTGCGTTAACAATCAACCAAGCACACTTTGATTCTTTCAAATCAAATACAGAAAAGTATTTTTGAAACTCAAAAAAATCCCAAAACCCCGATCGTATCATGACAATAAACCTTCTATTTTTTATGTAGTAAGAAATTATCAACTGTCAATCCAATTTCCCGCGATTTTCTTCTTTTTTAATGAAGGTGCGTTCCGTTACGCTAATATATTCTGAATATTAATAATGAAATAATATGCATCTTATTCATCTGAAAAATAACAACTCTCGCTTGACGTGTCGGAACCACCTTCGTCACCAAGAGAAATTAGATAAGTACCAGTTCTTGGTCCTTAATGCAATCCATGCGGGACATTGGGTCCGTTTCTGTACGCGAAAAATTGATTCACGCTAAAAGTGGCCGCTTTTGGCGGTAATCAATATTTCGTGTACGCGTTGGATCCACAATTTGTACATGGTTATTTAATAAATAGTATAAGCGTTTGCCGAGAGGTTGTAACCCAGAAATGGTTTAAAACAGACCCGGTTTAGTAGCTAAAAATTGAAATCGATTGGCGTCGCTAGTGTGCCCTACCCGCCACCTTAAAATTTGTTTCCAACGCAGTTGTCCCGTTTTCGCAGGACATGACCTGTACCAACGTAGCGACACTGCTCTCTTCGACTCTAGCAAATGAGCCGATGTAACCTTTTATGGAAATAAAATTTATAGCTTTGTTTTCATACACGTTAATTTTTTTTATGAATTGTTTAAAAAACCGAGTAGAATAAGTGTTCAGAAGGGTTTACTAATAGACACAATAATATTTTTATGTAGTAGTTTTTTTTTTGGATTACATATGACTATTTTTTTTAATCGGCCTATAGATGTTCCACTGCAGGGCAAAGGCCTCCAACATAGAAATCAAGTCATCGCTACTATGATGGGATTAGGCTTAATCACCACGCTTGCCAAATGCGGATTGGTGATCACAAAACCGAGCTATGTTCGAAAAATTCGAAACATATTTTTTGGCTCGACCCAGGAATCGAACCTAGGACCCCGAGATCACGGCCCGGTACTTAAACCAATAGCCCAACAGGGCGTCATATGACTATATGACTAGTTATATGGTAACATTACACAATCAAAAGATCATTATGGGCCTTGGTCGGCATTGCAAATTGGCATAGAGAGGGGCAGATATTTCTTACTTTATTTACCTAAATGTGCTTTTGATATATATTCTTCTATGGTATTAGTGGAGACCGCGTCTTGGCAAACGTAATGTAGGGCGCCCTCTGGCTAAGTGGGGGGACGATCTGCGCAGGATGGCTGGCAAGAGCTGGATGCGAGAAGCCATGGATTGATCATAGTGGCGAACAATTGGAGAGGCCTACGTCCAGCAGTGGACTGCGATAGGCTGATGATGATGATGATTATTATTTGAATCTAGCTATAAGTACCTAGGTATTAAATTCAAAGACTCCCGGCAGACTGTAAAGTATTTTATTCATTAATATGGATTAAATGTCGATTTTTCCCGTGGGAAAGCCTCGCTTCGGCATGAATGGGCTCGACTGGAATGATACTACGGACTGTTTCTGTGAGAAAACCGGCGTGAAGCAGCACTGTAATGTGTTTCGCTGCGTGAGTAAGGGTACCGGAGGCCCAATCCGGGGGACAGAGGGGTTTAGAGGTTGGCAGCGCACTTGTGACTCCACTGGTGTCGCGCGTGTCCATGGGTGGCGGCAATCGCTTACCATCAGGTGATCCGACTTCGTCTGCCACCTATCACATAAAAAAAGTGACACCGATCGATGAATGAATGAATAATAGTGCAAAATTACTTGGATGATTTATCTCATTAATGGTTTATTATCCTTTCTAATTGTAAAGGCATTTTCGATCTTGATTACGCAACACAATCTGTTTGAGAGAAACCACCAGGATTTATGATTGGTTGCCATGGTGTTGCTAATTCAATCAACAATTGGTATAATAATGTAATTTGATTGATTTTCCGTGTTATATAAGAAGAATTCAAATATAAGAAGTTATAGTAAGAAGAGAGAGGCCTTTGAGATGTGATGTTGGAGGAGAATGTTACGCATCCTACCTTGGACCGCAAAAAGAACCAATAGATCAATTCACGACCAACTGAAGATCAAAACCAGACTGTCGACTATCTGTTACCCAAAGAATACTAGGTTACTTTGGCCATATCGCCCGGAGACAGTCCGACAACTTGGACAAGTTGGTTGTTGTCGGGAAGGTCAATGGTAAAAGACGAAGAGGCCGTTCACCTCTTCGTTGGGCAGCCAAATAAGGGATGTCCCGGGATTTTATTGGTAAAGAAAATGGTAGCAATTTAAAAGAAGTAAACATATCAAAATCAACCTTTATTTAAATCTTCTTAAATCTTCAAATAACAAACAAAATTATTTACTTTCTTCTAATAAATTAACAACTAGGCCCTTATAAAATTATCTGCCTAGTTGTTTTTTTATATTTTACAATAAACTTAAAAAAATCAACTTCTAATATTGTCAAAAGAGATCAATGTTAATAGGATTACTAATATTTTAATAAAATAGACCAGGAACTATTAATTTACTTATTTAAGCCACGAAAATAAAATCAAAGAAATAACAACGCATCCAACGTCTCATCCGAACGCATGCTTCTTAATTTGTTGCACAAATATTAAGCAGGGGAAACGCGCGTTCAGGCCGATGGAAGTTGGAGGAATCGTCAGTAATTTTTTTATAAGCCTTCTCCAAATTATGACCTCGTGTGGAACTAGCTCGAGTCCCGAAAATCCCGGGATTCATTGGATTTAATCCCGAGATTTTCGGGACCTAAAATATGATCGGGATTCCGGGATCCCGGTTTTTCGGGATCCCCGGATCGAATCTCTAAACCGGACTCACCTTTGACGATTGCCTTAAGACAAGCCGAGGAAAGGGAAGAATGGAAAGACCTTGACACGGCCTCGGTAAAGGCATTTCAAGAAAGGCACGACCTTTAGCAATGATAAAATCTATGAAGAAGAATGAATTCAAATAAATAAATAATAAATAATCAGACACCTATATAACAATAAGTACATATACATACTTACTCGTTCCAAGAGATAAGAGATTACTAGTTCATTGCGCTACCTGTGTAGAGCTGTTGGAATCCGAGCAGACACTTCTGAATTTTTGAAATCTATGTTTCAAATATTATATTTCTATCATTGGCTCGGCGGCGGTAAGGGAGAAAATCGTGAAAAAACTTGCACGTCTCGGATATTTTCTGAAACATTATGGAATACTTACCTCAAAGACATGATTCTGTCCTCCGAGACTTACCTACAATATTTGAGATAACAATTCTGACCGTGTAACCGTGATCCAGTTTGTCTAGTTCCCCTGTCTAAGGGTTGGA
>JADPWL010003157.1:0-40001 GCA_019059595.1 Marasmia exigua | reverse complement strand
AACGCGCCGCCTGAACCAAACCCGATGAGCGCCCGAGCGCCGATCAGCGCAGTCGAGTGTGTGCACATCAGCTTCACTGCCCAGCCCAGCTGTGGACAAAGGAGACGGGATAAGAGGATTTAGTTAAGGATTTGACGACCCGTTTGGAACTGTGGTAATTTACGCTGCCTTTGTTCCAAGGGTTGCGGGATCGATCCCCGCACAGTACAAACATTTGTGTGCATGTACGTGTTTTTTGTATTGGTCTGGGTGTTTTCTATGTATTTACAAAAAGAAAAGTATTATTTGTATATATTTGTAATCTCACTGTTGATTCTGATATCCGTAACACAGGAGCTTGAGCTACCTATCTCGGAGTCAGATCAATACATACATGTGATGTTGTGAAATATATAATTCTTTATTTCCATTAATGTTACCAAAGCCCTGTTGGTCTAGTGGTTTAAGTACCGGGCCGTGATCTCGGGGTCCTCGGGTCGATTCTCGGGTCGAGCGAAAACTATGTTTCGAATATCGAACAAAGCTCGGGTTTGTGATCACCAATCCGCATTTGGCATGGTGATTGGTGATTAAGTCTAATCCCATCATAGTAGCGATGACTTGATTTCTATGGTTATGGTTGAGTGAAATGATGGCTGACACATACGTCATACTTGTGAACAGGTGCCACCTTTGGGGACTGGTCCGCTTCGGTTTACCTCATATTTAGCTTTTAATTTGCTTCATTCTATTTTGTGTTGCATTAGACTGTATGACTTGGTATGAGGATAATAAACCATTGCAAAAAATTTGGCGATTAAAAAGAGTAACTGGCGAGTTTCTTGCCGGAACTTCTCGACCAGAAACAACTTTCCGAGCCGGTGGTAGAATCGCATTATGTTTATTTATTTCTTTAGTATATTTTATGTATCAACATATATATGTATTAACATGTAAATTATACATAACTATTTATAAATAGTTTTAAGTCATTCAAATGTATGACGATTTGTAAGTGCTGTGTACAAGCCTATGCAAATAAAGAATTATTTGATTGATTGATATGATGAAGGCCTTTGCGATGCAGTGGGACAGTTTATAGGCTGATATTTTATGTTACCAATATTTGTGGTTATTGATATTTATAGAACGTTATTTAATTATATACATAAGGGCGCATTTACATTGGTAACCGCATGGCACATTGCGTGCAGGTGTGTAACGGGAAGGAGCAGGGAGCTAATTAACGTAACGTCAAAATTATCAACTAATCTAATACAGGGTGTATCTGTGAAAACCGCGTGTTCTACTAACCATTCTAACCTTGATCTACGACTTTTCGAAATTCGTCAATTTTTTTTTCGACTCCCCATACAAAATGAGCAAGTCACGTGACCGACTTTGTATGAAAAGTTGAATTTTTTAAATGCGAATTTCAAAGTCATAGAACAAATGTTCTTCAGAACGGTTGTTAGAATACGTGGCTGATGGGATGTTTACACCGTTAATTTTTATCACTTACGTCCCGGAAAGGTATCGTGAATGAAGTCCATTTAGAATGTAAGATCGATTAACACGTTAGTTACCAATTACATTAATTATACTAATTTACAAAGATTATACACAAAGAGAAAATTAAAACAAAATTAACAAGATATTATAATCATCTAGCACACACTTCGCTCACAAAACTACATTATTGCCGGGTGGATAAGTTTATTTTTTATGGAACAACAGAATTTTTTTTCGTTTGTAAGTTTAAAAAGAAATAATAATAATATCCTCCAACCGATTACGGCTACGGCGGCCAATCTCAACGATCGGCATACGCAGGATATATTATAGTGCTCAAGTGTGTGCGCAAACACAAGTGCACTCTCTATTCCCTTACCCTCATATTCCGATAGGACACTACTGTGACACGACCAGAGAGGGATTGGGCGCAAGACCAATGGCTTAACGTGCTTTCTGACGCTACAAGACCGCCAACTTCCAGAATCCGGGCTGCCACTGAGAATTTCTTACCGAAAACTTAGGTACAAATATTTGGCCCGACCCGGGGATCGAACCCGGGACCTCTTGCGCAGCCGTCGCTTAAAAGTGCGATCCACTAACCTCTGCGCCACCGAGGCAGTCGACGTAACTTATCATCATCCTCGTCAGCCCATTTAAGTCCCCACTGCTGGGGCTCGGGCCTCCCTCAATCACATGAGGGGTAATTGCCATACTCACCACGCTTGGCAGACGGGTTGGCGAGGGTTTTGATATAAATGCAGAGTTTTCCTTCTCTGGGTGCTGATGATCATGCCAGCAGCTTTACCTTAGTCGCCTTTTACGACACCTCGGTAAGAGTGAGGGTGGCCTATTCTACTCTGCCGGGGACCACACGGCGATAACATATCATCGTTATACCACTAACCACTGCGCCACCGAGGCAGTCTATACTAAATACTAAATATATATCTGTAAAGCATTTCTGCAGCCGCGTGGTCCCGGCAGAGTAGAATAGGCCACCCTCTCTCTTACCGAGGTGTCGTAAAAGGCGACTAAGGTAAAGCTGCTGACATGATCATCAGCACCCAGAGAAGAAAAACTCTGCATTTATATCAAAACCCTCGCCAACCCGTCGGCCAAGCTTGGTGAGTATGGCAATCACCCCTCATGTGATTGAGGGATGCCCGTGCTCCAACAGTGGGGACTTAAATGGGCTGATGATGATGATGAAAGCATTTCTAATAAATAAATAATATTATATTTACTGCAATAGGCACCGAAGCACACAGCAGAGCATTCTTCCTCCCGAATCTATCCGTGGCCACTCCATATATGAACACCGCTATGGGTGCAAATATGAACATGATGGAGGCCATCCAGGACACCTCCTCCTCCGAGAGGGGGGCGGTGGAGGGGGTGAGGTCCCCCATGAGGAGCGCCTTGTTGGGGGAGATCCATCCCATAGCGGTGCCGTAGGCAAGGATTGGCATACAAACTGAAACAAATAAAATTCATTTTTTTTTGTGGTTGAAGTAAGGTGCCGCGATATCGGGTCCTAGATTCGATTCCCGGTTCGAGCAAAAAGTATGTCTCGAATTTTTCGAACATAGCTCGGGTTTGCGGTCACTAATTCGTATGACAAGCGTGGTGATTAAGCCTAATCCCAGCATAGTAGCATTGCGTTGACTTGATTTCTATGATAGACTTCGCCCAGCAGTGGGACAGTATCTGGTTCTGTCCTCCATGGACAGTATGAACAAAAAAAGTTAAGTTTTTTTTTTTATTTCATAGAAATGGGGTGAGCCCTGCGTCTCATAGCCACTGCGACCAGTAGATGATCTATTGTGGCATCCCCGTAACCTATTACGGCACCTCATGTAGCTCCAGTTCCAGGATAAACCCGAGAATGGAGCTGATGGGGGAGCTCTTGATCTCGTCAGCTGAGATCATTTGTGCTCCTAGGTGCCGGCTTCTGCAGCGGTGCAGCGCTATGCACTCGCCGAGGACGTGGATAATCGTTTCCTCGTCCTCGCGACAGAACCTGCAGATTTTGGTATCTGAAAGGCCCATGTTGTGCAGGTGCTTGTTTAGTTAAGTTATGTAAATTAACTATTTTTTGTTAGGCGGTGTCCATTAATCACGTGAGAGCTGATTCAACGCATCTATGATGACCCATGTGTTGAATATATCCATAGCAACGGTAATTACTCGCCTGTCATCTCTTTTTTCTACTATAATGTTTTTTTTGTTCTATTTTAATCCACGATCACTCTTTGGACTATGAATGGATGCGTTGATTGTGACATGCTTGCTGAGTGTGCCCTCCAGTAAGGACACTCCTCTTGGTCTAGTCATCCTTTACTCTCTCTTGTAACCAATGCTATAATGTAAAAAAAAAAAAATAGAGAATAAGAAAAAATATAAAGCCAAAACCAATTTTGCCGGGGATCGTTGAATAAAATAAATAAATAAACATAGTCAATTTTAAATCGACGTGTCTCTCTTATACACTTGACATTTGCGGAATCACACCATAAAAAAAAACATAATAATAGGTTTTGAAAAGGGAAGGCGGATTTTCCCATTGTCAAATTGAGGAGAAAACTTAAGCTTCCACACCACACTTTGTGTTGTTAAATACGCTTAAACACGATTTTTACTTTGATCGAATGATGAAAGGAGATTACGAAACCTTTGTAAGCTAATATTTGAGGTTTATTTATAAACGTTCAATAAACGTTTGCTAGCTAAAACGGTGTTATAGAACAGTTTTCACATTTGAAACAAAAAAAAAACAAAACGGAATTTTCGAATAAAGAACGAGGCGAACGAAGGCTTTGTAACACCGTTTCAGTTAACAAGGTTACTTACCATCGGTACATGTACAGTCAACTCCAAATGTATACACTTTAGGACGTTGTCACAATATATAATATAAGAAAGTAGACCTCTACTTTCTTATAGGTAAGTATTGTGACAAGGTCCTAAAGTGTATACATATTTTTGGAGTTGACTGTACTATGTTATCTAACAATAAATGATTTATTAATAAAAACAATGTAAATAACATTTGGCACTCCCAATGAATGGTATTAGCTACTTAATATTGTCATCATCAGCCCATTTAAGTCTCCACTGCTGGGGCACGGGCCTCCCTCAATCACATGAGAGGTAGTTGCCATACTCACCACCCTTGGCAGACGGGTTGGCGAGGGTTTGATATAAATGCAGAGTTTTCCTTCTCTGGGTGCTGATGATCATGCCAGCAGCTTTACCTTAGTCGCCTTTTACGACACCTCGGTAAGAGTGAGGATGGCCTATTCTACTCTGCCGGGGACCACACGGCTTAGTTATAACAATGTAATGACATTTGGCCACAACTACTCACAATGAATGGTATTAGCTACTTAATATTGTATCAATGTATAATTTAGAAATGGAAATGATTACATAAGAATATATGCCACGTGTGTTACATATTTTGGCACTGATCGTTAGTAACATCTTGGATAGGTACAGTCAGCGTCAGATCAAGTTACCCCCCTGTAGTGGAAAAATAACACTTGTGCCCCTGACATAAGATCGGTCCAAAGGTCAACAAGGGTAATTCGACGTGTCGCCGTGTGTACATGAGTTGTTACGTCGAGCGGTGACTTGCCATGTTACAGCATGAATACCAAAGATACCATTCACAGAAAACCGAGCGAGAAGCAACGCTTTTGTGCTGTGTTTCGCAGAGTGAGTGAGGTTCCAGTTCAAGGGAAAACAAAAAGGATGGCAGCGCACATCCACTCCAAATCGCTTACCATCTGGTCATCCGATTGCTTGTCTGCCACCTATCACATAAAAAGCTCAGTGAATGTAGGTATGACTATATAGTGCATAAATCAAATTTGACCGTGGGAGAGCCACGCTTCGGCATGAATGGACCGGCTAGACCGGAGTGAGGCCGTGGTATCACGGCCTCACTCCGGTCACGATCAGTATTTGTGCTGTTTCGCTGCGTGAGTGAGGGTAGTGGAGATCCAATCCGGGGGAAAGGGGGGTTTAAAGGTTGGCAGCGCACTTGTGACTCCACTGGTGTTTCGAATGTAAATGGGCGGCGGCAATCGCTTACCTTCTTGTGAACCGTCTGCTCGTCTGCCAAATATCACATGAAAATAAATCAGGAGATTCGTCTACTTGTCTGTTACTTGTCGATATCGAAACTTACCAATTATGGACATTAATACTTGGTTGTGTTTGCTGCCAGTCTTCATTCCACTTGTAACCTTATACATTTTGTTCACCATTTTTAGTAAATGTTTTCTGCTTGGATAGAGTTAAAAAAAATCAGGAACGTTGTAAAAAGTCCTAAATACTCACGTTACCACTACACATGCACCAAAATGAATCTATTTTTTAATAAATTATTTTGGAACAGTTCTCATTTTTAAAATAAATATTAGTTTTTTATTTTAAGAACGGGTGGAGATTGTATTTGGTTTTTTTTTTAAAAGGAGGTTCTTTACTTAATTGCATTGATCTCTGTAGATAGGTACAAAAATATTTCTGTATTTATTTTCTTTTTTTGTAATCCCTGCTTTTTATATATTTTTAAAATCACACTATTTTGCTTAAATCAATTTAATTTGTTTTTTTCAGTGCCGCGGAAATCAACACAAACTCACTTTGCTCGTCTGTAATTATATCGCGAGTCGCGTGCGCACTGGGAGAAGACGATTACAGTGCGTCTTTATATGGACGCTTGTTGAATTCGTCGATGCAAAGGCCTATTTATGTGTTGTTTATATACTTAGGGTTATATCTTTACTGTAGTCCCCGCAAAGACTCGCGGCAGCCACTGATTATTCGTATATAAGTATTTTAAGTTGTTTTCTGTATAAGTTCTAAAAACTACGTCTTTCATTAATTAGTTTAGTAATGAAATTAGTGGTTAGTGGGTGGAACTTTAAAGCGACGGCTGCGCAAGAGGTCCCGGGTTCGATCCGAGACAGATCGATGTATGTGATATTGTGAAATATTTATTCATTTATCTTTACTAAGAGTGTATGATCTATATATCGATGTTTTTTAATTCTATGTTGTCTACTTTGTATAAGAATTTTGTGTATGCTTGTAAAGGCTTACATACATAATTCAAGAAGAAGACTGCATCGGTGGCGCAGTGGTTAGTGGGTCGCACTCTAAAGCGACGGCTGCGCAAGAGGTCCCGGGTTCAATCCTCGGGGATCCAAAAATTTGTACCTAAGTTTTCGCTAAGAAATTCTTAGTGGCAGCCCGGAGTCTGGAAGTAGGCGCTCTTGTACCTCAGTGCCTCGGAAAACACGTTAAGCTGTTGGTCTTTCGGCCAAATCCTCTCCGGTCATGTCACGCTCGTATCCTATCGGAATATGAGGGTAAGGGTAAAGAGAGTGCACTTGTGTTTGTGCACACACTTACTATATCCTAGCCTAAGTGACTGATCGTTGAGTTGAAGGATATTTTTTATTAATTATAATTACTATGGAAAGCTCAAATAGTGACTATTAGAAGTAAAAACCAACATTTGCATGCTATTTTTATAGCTAAATTGGATAACATTGTCTAATTTTAAGATCTACATTTATGTCATCATCATCATCATCAGCCTATTTAAGTTCCCACTGCTGGGGCACGGGCCTCCCTCAATCACATGAGAGGTAATTGCCATACTCACCACGCTTGGCAGACGGGTTGGCGAGGGTTTTGATATAAATGCAGTCGCCTTTTACGACACCTCGGTAAGAGTAAGGGTGGCCTATTCTACTCTGCCGGGGACCACACGGCTAGTGTCAAATATTGTATTGGTATTATTATGGTATGTCGCAGATGTAATTCACTTACCATCAGGTGAGCCGTCTACACGTGTGTCTGCAATAATGTAAAAAAAAATATCTTTTATATTTTGCATAGGACCTGTAATTTGGTTGAAATAATAAATATTATTGAATTTTTTAATAATCATTCACTCATAGTTGCTTAAAGTGACCAGTTTTAGCAATTATGAAGATGATTGTAACAACACCTGTAAAAACAATTGCTAAGCGACTCAAAAATGTTATCAGTCTTTCTTTTAAGTATTCAAAGAGTTTTTTTAATCTCTCATGCATAATACGCAACATATTTTCAGCCCATCTACCGCAGTGTCTCAAATCGCCACAATTAATAAAAATCTTATGGTGGCGCTAGTTTCACGATGTGACGGGTAGGGCACACTAGCAACGCCAATTGATTTTAATTTTTAGCTACTAACCCGAGTCAATTTTAAACTATTCCGGGGCTACAACCTCTCGGCAAACACTTATAATATTTATTAAATAACCATGTAAAAATGTTGGATCCAGCGCGTATGCGATAAATTGATTCACGCCAAAAGTGGCCGCTTTTGGCGGTAATCAATTTTTCGCGTACAAAAACGGACCCAACATGTGTGCATGGTTATTTAATAAATAGTATATGTGTTTTCCGAGAGTTTGTAACCCTGAAATTGTTTAAAACAGATCCGGTTTAGTAGCTAAAAATTAATATCGATTGGCGTAGCTAGTATGCCCTACTCCTCACAATTTTTAATTTCGCATACTTGGCGGTTTTTCGAGTTAAGGTGACGGCTTAACTCGAAAAACGGCCAAGTATGCGAAATTAAAAATTGTGAGGATAAATTCTCAAACCTTTAATATCGTGTTGTATTAAGTAATAAGTTATGCGTACGGGCACAAAATTACAAAGAAAATTGCATGACCCGGATTTGACGGAGGTGCAGGGACAAAATTCTTTAAGAAAATATTTTGTTATGAGTACCTATAAGGCACTCTTAAATAATTTGAGGTGGCCGAGTTAGCAAAATCGATGCACTTTAGGCTGACGGGAGCCGTGTGGTCCCCGGCAGAGTAGAATAGGCCACCCTCACTCTTACCAAGGTGTCGTAAAAGGCGACTAAGGTAAAGCTGCTGGCATGATCTTCAGCACCCAGAGAAGGAAAACTCTGCATTTATATCAAAACCCTCGCCAACCCGTCTGCCAAGCGTGGTGAGTATGGCAATCACCCCTCATGTGATTGAGGGAGGCCCGTGCCCCAGCAGTGGGGACTTTAATGGGCTGATGATGTTGAAGATGATGATGATGATGCACTTTAGGAAACCAGATCAAATCTCAGATCAATTTTATAGGTGAGAGAGCCACGCTTCGCCACTGGCCGGCTCGACTAGAGTGATACCACGGCCTCACAGAAAACCGGCGTGACGCAGCACTGCGCTGTTTCGCTGCGTGAGTGAGGGCACCGGAGGCCCAAGTTCACCCGCGACGCCAGTGGAGTCTCAAGTGTGCTGCCAACCTTTAAACCTTTTTTAAGCCCCGGAATTGGGATTCCGGTACCTTCCACACAGTGCTGCTTCACGCCGATTTTCTGTGAGGCCGTAGTATCACTCTGGTCGAGTCCATTCATGCCGAAGCGGGGCTCTCCCACGGTCAAAATAATTCACGGCCGAGAAAATTGTGATATGAATGAGCGTGTGCAAAATAAGTTTGGAAAATGACAAATTCTTACTGGCGGCGTCACTGATCCGTAAAGCATTCTTAAGGCGACGTGTAGCCCTATCTAGCGACACCAATCGATTTAAATTGTTAGCTACTCAACTGGATCTATTTTAAAGAATTTCGTCTGCCACCTATACCATAAAAAAAAATTCGGAGTGGGAGTCTCTAAGCAAAAATTTATACTATTTATGTAATAATTTTCCACTACTTTTTGATCCGTATTTTCACTTCAAATTTGGATTATCGCCAAAAGTGGCCATTTTTGGCGGTAATTCAAATGTCGAGTTCAAAAGCAGACCCAAAAGTTAAGTAATAAATAGTATAAGTGTTTTCCCAGGACTACAGCTTCGAAATTGTTAAAAAGATATCCGGTTTAGTTGCTAATAATTGAAATCCATTGGCGTCGCTAGTGTGCCCTACACGTCACCTTAAGTAAAATATTGGTGTCAAATTAAATGTCCAGTGATTTGAAATAAGGACCTATTTCTTTTTCCAATATCAGAACTAAATTCTTACTTTGAATATTTTTTTTTGTCAAAAATTTAATATAATAGAGCGAGATGGTAGATCAGTGGTTAGAAACGCACCTTTGATACGGTGGTCTGGGTTCGAATCCGAGCATACACCTTTGGATTTGTCAAATTCTAATGTCTATTCTAATTCTATCTATTTTATATATACATGTATATAACAATGGACTAGAGTATCTAATATAAATGAGGAGCGTCGGAACAAAAACCGATAAATCACAATACGGTATTTGACAATTTTTTTTTCATTTGTGTAATCAAAAGACCGCTCAATGATAGAAACATCGTTGAAAGAGTTACTTGATTCTCATTTAAACTACCTGAGATATCACAACTTTAAAATCACATTATTTTGGGCAAACCCAAAACGCTCCATACAAATGGCTACTGAGATGTGACGTCACACGACAGTATTTTGTATGCATTTTAATTGAATTTTGTATGGTAGCTATATCAAATGTTTCGTTTATGTCAATGGTTCCATTATAATAGTTGGTGTAAATTATATGTGTTATTCAATGGTATAATTATTTTTTAATCATTTCATACTTTTAAAATGGACTTGCCCATGAATCTTTGAATGACCATAAAACCTACTAGACGTTATATTTTTAATTGAGATTTTTTGCTATTCGCACATATTTACCTATATTTTGATAAAATATTTATATTTTGTAAAATCTCGAGCTTAGACAAAAACCCTATTGTGTTTTTTGTGGAAAATTTTAAAATATGGCCAAGTTCATGGTTTTTAATACAGTAGGATAAATCGGTTTTTGATAAACTAATATATCCTACAAATTGTTTATGGTTTTGTCATGAGAAACTCTAAATTAGAAATATCGGTTTTTGACAGAATCAAAAGAGTCGACATTGAAAAACGTAAAGGATTTATCGGTATCTGTTCCAATCGCCATCGTTGTTTAGTGCGATTTTTGTAATTATCGGTTTTTGTTTAAATTAGGGTATTTTGAGGGCAGTTTTAGCGGCGGATTTATCAGTTTTCGACCAGGTTATTTTAACTATTAAGGAAGATATGTACGTAAACAACTAAATTGCGATAAAAATAAATCAAAATGTGATATATCGGTCTTTGTTCCTCAAATATTCAGCAGACCTCCTCTCCTCTAATTTGCTGTGCCCGACAGGGTCCATATTGTTCCTTAAATATCATTTATAATATGTACCACCGTAATATATCACATATGGAAAAGCAATAAAGAATTGAATTGAATTGAATTGAAATTTATGTGCTTACTTCTACCACCTACGAGCACTAAAAGGTCCAGTTTGGTAAGTCTAACTTTTCCAGAAAGAGGTCGATCGACGAATCCAACTCGGCTCGGCAGCGTTCGGGAAGCTACGCAACATATTTTCGGCCCATCTTCCGCAGTGTCTCAAGATGAAAGTTTCCATGGGTGTGTTGCCAGTGATGACATACGGAACCGAAACGTGGCCGCTTACAATGTGCCGATTAAGGAGACTCGAAGATACCCAGAGAGCATATAGAGAGGGCTATGCTTGGAATCTCCTTGCGTGAACGTATCAGAAATGATGATATCCACATGAGAACTTTGGTCACAGGCATAGCCTAAAGCAGACTTTTGTTGTTAACGGCACACTTTTAGTTTCAGTAAAATTTTACAGCACTCCAGTAAAGAATTCGGTAGGCGTAGGTAGGTATATTAGAGGCCTTGATTTATGTGTAACTGACGTAGGGGTCCTATTGATATCCTTTAGGTTGGAAACCCTCATTACCAACCCAAAGAAAAAACGTGTTTATTAAAAATTATTGTGCCTAACTTTTCTTTTGTAATTGTCAAGTGCAATTAATCATCGCGGCACACCGGCTGAAAAAGCCTGGCCTAAAGGATTGCATTCATCAAGTGTCAATGAGCAGGGCACTTTGCGAGGAGAATAGACAGCGGTTGGGGTGAAAAGGTCCTCGAGAGGAGGCCACGTACCGGAAGTCGCGACCGTGGCAAGCCTTTTTTTTCGTTTCGCAGGGGGAATGCCGCCGGCTCAAGAGATAAGCCGGGAGAACTGAGCCGTCCCTATCAGGCAGCCGAGGGAGCCTGTTCAATACTGGTGCTGGTGCCCCCGTACCACGCACCAGCCTGCACCCTCCGCGGAGAGGGGGGAGACGCGCATCTGCTCGGCGTCTCCTCCCCCTCCTCACCCTTTGGAGCGTGCTAGCGAGGGCATCTCGCTCTCGCTTGCGCTCCGCCGCTCGCTACCATTACGTGCTCGCAGAAGGCAGCGAAGGCCTTCCAGGCCCCATCGCTCGCTAGTGTAGCTCTCGTTATACTAGGGAGGGAGAGGTCCTGGCCGACCTCCGTTACCAGCGCCTGACGCTGCGAGTCCCGCGGTACCTTCTCCGCAAGGGTGTGGTGTGCCGTGTCCTCTGCAGCGCCGCACTCATGGCAGGAAGGCGCCTCCTCTCGTTATCCCGTATTTTGTGCAGATAATAACTGAAGCACCCATGTCCGGTCATTATCTGCACCATATGGAAGAAGACGGAGCCGTGGTGACGCTCAAGCCAATGGTCTAGGAACGGGGCGAGCGCGTCGAGGGTTCTCCGGCCGTAAGGGGCAAGGCCGAAGTTCTCGGACCATCGCCTCAGGGCCGTGGCAGGCCTAGCCTAAGAAGCGGCCGGGTGTAATCAATAACCTGGCGCCCTCTTGTTTCAAATTGCGCGAACAAAATGGAATACTTACAGCATGTTCGACTACTTAGGCATAGCTTCATTTATTTATCAGACATCCCTAATCGTATATCATGGTTCAAGCGTAACCCGTGCTTCGAAGCGACAGCATTGGACCCAACTGAGAATCACACGCTAAGATGAGAAGAACGATCAGATCGCATTCGCTCCTTGCGGAACGTTCCAGTGGAGGCTCTATGCGTAGCGAGGGGCTCTCGGCGCCCTATAGCTTCTGGAGCCCGGGTGCACCGTACCCCCTGCACTATAGGTAAAGACGCCCCTGGGTCCCCAAAGGTGGATAGACGATCTGAAGTGAAGGTCGCGGGAATACCTTGGATGCGAACGGCACTGGACCGATTCTGTGTGGAGAACATTGAGGGAGGCCTATGTCCAGCAGTGACGACTATTGGCTGAAATTATGATGATGATGTCATAATACCTACGCTATCTTTTTTATGTGATAGGTGGCAGACGTGTAGACGGATCACCTGAAGGCAAGCGATTGCCGGCGCCCATGGACACCCGCGACACCAGTGGAGTCACAAGTGAGCTGCCAAACTTTTAAACCCCCCTGTATTGAGCATCCGGTACCCTCACTCACCTATCTAGTATCTACCGGGTATTCCTCTCCAAGAAAAACCTACAGATTAACGTAGTTTATTTAATATATTTCGGCGCACTTGGCAGATTGTATTGATCGACAACAATTTATGCTTAATATTTTCCTTAAGGAAAACAGAAGGGGCATTACCGCTCCCCAATTATTAGATATCAAGATATTTCTTCTAAGTTGGAGCTGGTAAATACCTGGATGGAGTAGGGCAACCATGAGTAATTATTTACGGGTTTATTTAATAGGTTTAGATTTTTGACTAAGTAAAAGTATCAGCCTATATACTGTCCCACTGCAGGGCAAAGGCCTCCATCATAGAAATGAAGTCAACGCTACTATGATGGGATTAGGCTTAATCATCGCGCATGCCTAATGTTGAATGGTGTTCAAAAACCCGAGCTATGTTCGAAAAATTCGAAACATATCTTTGCTCGACCCGGGAATTGAACCCAAGACCCATAGATCACGGATCATGGTACTTAAACCATTAGACTAACAGGATAATAAGTTAAGTAAAGTAAGATAAGTTAATAACGCTCTTAAAAAAATTATCTCGTGTTCAGGCGGGAATCAAACCCACATCTTCCACAATTCAAGTGGCGGTTTTTCTACTTTTTTTTAATGTCATAGGTAGATGATCAGACGGATCACCTGATGGAAAGCGATTTCCACCGCCCATGGACACCCGCGACACCAGTGGACTGCCAACCTTTAAACCCGCCTCCGGTACCCTCACTCACGCAGCGAAACACAGCATAATGTTGCTTCACGCCGGGCACAGAGAAGTTCATGTCTATGACGCCAGGTTTCTGTGAGGCAGTGGTATCAATCCGGTCGAGCCGGCCCGTTACATGCCGAAGCGTGGCTCTCCCAGGGTTAAAATGTCCGTAGTTACCATTTGGTTAAAATCACGCTTCGGCATGTACCTAACGGGCCGGCTCGACCGGATTGATACCACTGCCTCACAGAAACCCGGCAAGAAGCAACATTGTGCTGTGTTTCGCTGCGTGAGCGAGGGTACCGGAGGCTCAATCCGGAAAGAGAAAGAAGGGTTTAAAGGTGGGCGGCGCATTTGTTACTCCGCTGGTGTCGCGGGTGTCCATGGGCGGTGGCAATCGCTTACCATCAGGTGATCCGTCTGCTCGTCTGCCTTCTATCACATAAAAAAGTCGGCTCTTAGAAAACGGTCAGCATCAAAAGTAACTGTAGGTACTATATAAAGCCCAAGTACGACCCCACATGGAGTACTGCTCCCATCTTTGGGCAGGCGCCCTTAAATATCAGCTTGACCCATTTGACGCCTTGCAGAGACGAGCTGTCCGGATTGTCGGGGATCCCGATCTCACGGACAAATTGGAGTCGTTGGAGTCGCGAACAGATTTTGGCTCTCTTTGCCTCTTCTATAGGTTCTTCCATGGAGAGTGCTCTTTGGAGCTGTTTAATATCATACCAGGGTCACCATTCTACAATCGCACGAGTAGACGCCGCGGCAAACTTCACCAATACTACCTGGAACCAATCCCTTCCAGAACGCTTCGTTTCCAGCGCTCCTTTTTCCCGCGCTCGTGCAAACTCTGGAATGAGCTTCCAGCCGCGGTGTTCCCTGATCGCTATGACACGTCCTTTTTTAAACGAGGTTTGAAAAGAGTTCTTCTCTCACGGTAGGTAGCGGCATGACTGTGCTCGGGCATTGTTCATGTCTATGAGCGGCGGTTACCGTTTACCATCAGAAGGACCGCAAGCTCGTCTACCTACTATAAGCAATAAAAAAAAAAACCATGTCAAAGTAACCGTTCTGCCTATTATAGTCAGTTTCTAAGGGGCAGGTACAAAATGTTACTTCGACATGGTACTAATGTATTAAGCTACTTTTCATGCGACCGTACCTACCTATTTGTTTTACCGGTATTATGTTTTTAAAACACATATCAGATTACAAAGGTACAGGTACCAATCAGATCAGCATATACAGACAGACACACGTCAGGCTACGAATTCCATACAATCTGTCAAAAAATCTTCAATTCATATTGAATCGAACGCGTTTGACATTAAGTTGACAATCGAATAAAGAAATTTGACAGTTTTGTTATTGTATACTTTGATGTGTGGCTGTACGACATGCGCGCGTGCAATGATCTCGGCGTGACAGCGTAGACAGAGACAGAATATACGGAACGTAAGCGGGAGAGACACGTTACGATATACATCTAGCCCATAGGTCAATGGTCTCTTCGATAGCAACGTTATTCAACGCGCATGATAAGACAAAGAATGTAGGAATCCCGCTCCACCTTTGCTCGACCTTTTGGTGAGGCATAGACGTAACTAGAGCCGCCAATAGATTTGTGTTAAGGTGACGGGTAGGGCACACTAGCGACGCCAATCGATTTTAATTTTTAGCTACTAAGCCGGATCTATTTTAAATAATTTCGGGGTTACAATCTCTCGGCAAACACTTATACTATTTATTAAATAACCATGCACAAATGTTGGGTCCGTTTTTGTACACGAAAAATTGATTCACGCCAAAAGCGGATACTTTTGGCGGTAATCCAAAATTCGAGTTCAAAAGTAGACCAAATAGTTGACTATAAGTGTTAAATAAATAGTATAAGTGTTTGCCGAGAAAATGTAATCCCGAAATTGTTTAAAATAGATCATGTTTAGTAGCTAAAAATTAAAATCGACTGGCGTCGCTAGTGTGCCCTAACCGTCACCTTAATTGTTACGATTGTGTTTTTTTTAAAGTACATCGGTGAATCCATAAAGGAAAGTATTAAGATATTTTTGTGATGTACTGTGTAATATTATCTTCAAACAAGTAACCAATAGGTGGCAAACGAGCAGACGGATCACCTGATGGTAAGCGATTGCCGCCGCCCATGGACACTCGCGACACCAGTGGAGTCACAACTCACTGCCAACCTGTTAATCCCCCTTTCCCCGGATTGGGCTCCGGTACTCTCACTCACGCAGCGAAACACAACACAGTGCTGCTTCACGCCGGTTTTCTGAGGCCGTAGTATCCGGTCGAGCCGGCCAATCCATGCCGAAGCGTATCTATCCCACGGTAAAAAATAACATAAGTTTGACTGTTCCCTTAAGGCATTTGTTAGTTATTGCATTATACAGGGTGTATCTGTGGACAATAACATCCCTTTAACCACGTGTTCCACCAACCATTCTGAACCACGTTTGTTCTACGACTTTTCGAAATTTAGTCGAAAATTTTTTCGCCTTCCCATACAAAATGACCAAGTCACGTGACCGACTTTCTATGAGAAATTGTTTTTTTTATGCGAATTTCCAAAAGTCATAGAACAATGGACAACATTTCAATATTGCTGAGCTATGAAACAAAAAATACCAATTCTTTATTTACTCTTCCGCTTCTCGAATATATATTTATTTATTTTTTATATTGCTTATTTACTGGGAAAAAAATAAAAACTAAAAAACGTAAGATGACGTCATCGGACGGCAGAATGTAAAATATTTCTTTGCTTAGCACATTATAGTTTTATATTTACGAAATGACAGCCGTGTGGTCCCCGGCAGAGTAGAACGGCCGTGTGGTCCCCGGCAGAGTAGAATAGGCCACCCTCACTCTTACCGAGGTGTCGTAAAAGGCGACTAAGGCAAAGCTGCTGGCATCATCATCAGCACCCAGAGAAGGAAAACTCTGCATTGATATCAAAACCCTCGCCAACCCGTCTGCCAAGCGTGGTGAGTATGGCAATTACCCCTCATGTGATTGAGGGAGGCCCGTGCCCCAGCAGTGGGGACTTAAATGGGCTGATGATGATGATGATGATTTACGAAATGCCAAACCCATGACATGCAACTGTCAAAAAACGACAATTTGTCAACGTTGAAAGAATGAATGACGGTGACAATGTTGACTCTAGTAGGTATTCTTTACCTTTGACAGTAGTACCTTTTTTATTAAAGCAATTATAAGCAAAGGAATATTCAGCCGTCCGATGACGTCATTTGGCGCTTACGTCTATTTAGAATATAAAGAATTTCAATAATTATTTTATGTATGAAATTATAATTTCATTTAATGCCTATTTTCATATAAAAAAAAACAATATGGACATGTTAAAAATGTGAAATGTTGTCCATTGTTCAGAATGGATGATAGAACACGTGGTTAAAGGGATGTAAATGTTTAATTCCCTGTATTATATTTCAAGGTTATGTTCCTATACTTACTTATAGTCCGTAAAATATATAATCATAGTGAACCGTACTGTTCAACTAGCCTATTGCAAAAGGGGAGATCCCGTAAAATACAGTAGAATAGGTCTTCCTACCCCCTACTCTGAGAGCATTATTACCAAGAAATCAATTAAAAATGAAGATATTTGAGTGCTTAGTAAACTCATTTTAACATAGGTTTAAACAGACTTAGGATGTTACTATGGTTTAATGCAAGGTCAGCGAATCCGGGGGCTAAAGTTAGTGTTATTATGAATATGAACCTTCCTCTTGTATTGCTTTTGACGGGTAGGGCACACTAGCGACGCCAATTGATTTAAATTTTTAGCTACTAAACCGGATCGCGGACAAGCGGCCACTTTAATAATAATAATAATAAGTGCGTAGGGAAGTGACGACCCCATCGCCCGCTGGTGAGAGTTGGTGCTCTTGCTTAAGAGCAACAACTCTCATCAGTGCAGTCAGTCTCCCCAGGGCAGCGTTGTGGCGCGCTGAATGGGAAGTGACATCACTTGGGTCCCATATCCCCGAGAGTTGATCAGGCCCCTTTCCCTGGTTTGCCTTTATTGGCCGGCTGGGGTGGACCCCAGCAGGGGCTGCAGGCCTCTCACCTCTGGCTTGCCTTCACCAGCCGGCCAGAGTGGGATGTCAGAGCTATATGCTCGCAGGGTGGAAGTGAAAGATGCATAAGTCGCGAGTTGGCACAGTGTCTGTAACCACAGACACTGGGTAGAAAGCTTACACCTCTCGGCACCCTGAGCTGCTCACACCAATGTTGCCCGCCTTGCTATGTCTGGTAGCTAGCTTTTGCTTGGCTTCCTGGTAGCTTATTATAGGGGGCCCATCTAGTGAGTGGCGAGTCGCCACCTGCCCATTTTTTCGTGATTTTTATCATTGATCGGGCAGGTGCCATAGTCTCTCCATAGTACCAGTTAACCGGTCCACTAGCACCTCGACCCAATAGCCCAGCTCATTTTGTTTTCCATTATTTTCAATAGTCTTATGCCAACCGGGGACTGTCCTCGGCTACACTTCTGTAGTGTATACAGGGATCGTCGCCGGCTGGTGTCACATCACATTATAGTAAAACTGTCAATTGAACGGGCCTCTACGTGTTGGCTTCGGCCCCACGCACGCCTTCCAAAAGTCCGGGACATAATTGCCCGTGTTTATGGAACAACTGACAAACATAATAATAATAATAATTTTCACAACATCTCATAGGTTGATCTGATTCCGTACTAAGTAGCTTAAGCACTTGTGTTACAGATATCATACAACAGAGGAACACAAATATATGCTTAAATACATATATTGCACCCAAACACTGAACAAACACAAGTGTTCATCGCACGAATGTTTGTCCAGGGTGGGGATCGAACCCACGACCTTTGGCGAAAGAGGCAGGGTTGCGCCAATTGCGCCATCCGGTCAGTCAACTTTTAGCGTGAATCAATTTTTCGCGTACAAAAAGGGACCCAACATTTGTGCATGGTTATTTAATAAATAGTATGTTTGCCGAGAGGTAAACAATTTCGGGGTTTAACTAAGCGTGGCCCCCCACGTTCATGTATAATTTCATAAGTAGATTCTCACTTTAATGTCAAACACGTTGAGTTCAATATCAATTGATGAAAAGCAGACTGTGGTAACCAGGGGGCTTTATTTTAAGCAGTCCCATAAAAAAAAGAAAATATACCTGTCGCATCCAATCTCCCCGAAATTGTTCACAAATGCAATGGAGGATATGTTCAAGACGCTGAACTGGAAGAGACGTGGCATCAACATCAATGGCGAAAACATCTCTCACCTGCGAGTTGCAGACGACATCGTCATAATGGCAGAAACGCTGCAGGACCTACAACAGATGCAGATTGATCTGGCTGACTCTTCTAAATGCATCGGCCTACGGATGAACTTGGAAAAAACCAAGGTCATGTTCAATGAACATGTTCTACCGGAACTGATTGCAATTCACGGTGCCGTCCTCGAAGCTGTTCAAAAATACGTATACTTCGGGCAGACTTTGCAATTGGGTAGAAACAACTTCGAGGATGAGGTGAATAGGAGAATTCAGTTAGGTTGGGCAGCATTTGGAAAACTACGTCCTGTTTCCGTACCGTCCATACGAGTACCACAGTGCCTAAAGACGAAAGTCTTCAATCAGTGCGTCCTACCCGTCATGACATACGGAGCCGAAACGTGGACACTTACGGTACGGCTGGTCCACAAGTTAAAGGTCGCTCAGCGGGCTATGAAACGAGCAATGCTCAGCGTCTCTCTACAAGATAGAATCCGAAATGAGGTGATCCGGCAGAGAACCAAAGTCCACATTGCTCACCGGATTAGCAAGTTTAAGTGGCAGTGGGCTGGCCATGTTAGCCGCAGAACCGACAACCGATGCGGGTAAAAGAGTTCTAGAGTGGAGACCGCGTCTTGGCAAACGTAATGTAGGGCGAGCTCTGGCTAGGTGGAGGGACGATCTGCGCAGGATGGCTTGCAAGAGCTGGATGCGAGAAGCCATGGATAGATCACGGTGGCGAACAATTGAAGAGGCCTACGTCGAGTACATAATTTCTGCCATTCGCATGGCACACGCGTTCGACTCATAACAACCATGCACGCAGCTTACACTCACACACACAGCTAGCCACGCGCCGCTTACGCACTACCACACAGCTTCGCTCGCACTTACACACACACAGCCACGCGTCGCTTACGCACTACCACACAGCTTCGCTCGCGCATGCGTGTATGTTCTCGTCGGCTTAAGTTTGCTAATTTAAAATATTATGGATACCCACCCATTTAACTTTTTGTTAAAACATTATTGTGATATCGAATTTTGTTTCGTTGTAACTACAATACACAATTGATAACTTAGCTATAGGAAGAGCGGGGCCGCCTGACACAAGTATCTGCGCATACTTATTAGGTGGTCCCAATCACTCGCAGCAAAATGTGTAAATTGTGATTGTAAATAAATATTTTTTTATTTTCATTTCACAATGTTGTATCACGTTATAAATTTCGTGTTAATCCCCGTCTAAATTAATGTGGTGGTATATGTTTGAGCAGCTCTCCAAATTTGAGTATTCAGGCGTCACTGTCATTGTTCTAAAACGCGTTGGAGTCCTTCAGATTCCGAAAAGGGTGAGGTAAGGATTAGTATTTCGCAGGAATGTGCCTTCGATAAGCAATTAATTGTGGTTGGCGTGGCAGCAAGCAGATTAAACTTTTCTAATTCATTTTGGCAGAACCCTTTTTTTGGATCAAGCAAGATTGATTTAATCGATCAGTGAGTTATTCAGGTATTACCAGGGGTGGCTCTACCCCAAGATATATGTGGGAGAGCCACGCTTAGGCATGAATGGGCCGGCTTGACCGGAGTGATACCACTGCCTCACAGAAGACCGGCGTGAAGCAGCGTCTGCGCTGTGTTTCGCCGTGTGAGTGAGGTTACCGGAGGCCCAATGGGGGGAAGGGGAAAAGGTTGGCAGCGCACTTGTGACTCCACTGGTGTTGCGGGTGTCCATGGGCGGCGGAATGCTTACCATCAGGTGATCCGTCTGCTGGTCTGCCACCTCTCATATAAAAAAAAATACAAAATAATAATACTATTTCCTACCACTTTTTAGAATGGATTTTTATTTGTCAGTCCGTCTAACTTTGGATGATAGATCGTACAGAAAGGTATACTAAATATTTTTCGATCTAAACTATTATTTTCAATCTAAACTCTATAACATTTCTGATACAGTCACGCAGGGAGACTCCGAGCATAGCCCTCTCTATTGCTCTCTGGGTGACTTTGAGCCTCCTTAATCGGCACATTTGTAAGCGGTCACGTTTCGGATATAATGGACAACATTTCAAAATTGCTAAGCTCTGAAACAAAAAATACCAATTCTTTATTTATTTTTCCGCTGCTCGAATATATATTTATTCATTTTTTATATTGCTTATTTACTGAGAAAAAAATTAAAAACTAAAAAACGTAAGATGACGTCATCGGACGGCAGAATGTAAAATATTTCTTTGCTTAGCACATTATAGTTTTAAATTTACGAAATGCCAAACCCATGACATGCAACTGTCAAAAAAAGACAACTTGTCAACGTTGAATGAATGAATGACATTGACAATGTTGACACTAGTATTATTTACCTTTGACAGTAGTACCTTTTTTTTATTAAAACAATGATAAGCAAAGGAATATCGCTGTATTCAGCAGTCCAATCACGTCATTTGGCGCTTACGTCTATTTAGAATATAAAGAATTTCAATAATTATTTTATGCATGAAAATGGACAAATTCTGAAAAAAGAAAAAATATGGGTCTGTTCATTTTATGTCTATTTTCATATAAAAAAACAATATGGACATGTTAAAAATTTGAAATGTTGTCCATTCTTACTTCCAGAAAGAGGTCGCTCGACGAATCCAACTCGGCTCGGCAGCGTTCGGGAAGCTGCGCAGGATATTTTCAGTCCATCTACCGCAGTGCCTCAAGACGAAACACGTGTGTGTTGCCTTGCCTGTGATGACAAACGGAACCAAAACGTCGCCGCTTATAATGTGCCGATTAAGGAGGCTCAAAGCCAATGGGGAGGGCTGATATTATGAGAACTAAGGTTACACAGACATAGCCCAAAGGATTTCATGCCTCAAGTGGCAATAGGCAGGGCACATAGCGAGGCGAACGAACGACCGTTGGGGTGGAAATGTCGTCGAGTGGAGGCCACGTACAGCCGTGGCAGGCCCCCCATAAGGTGGACCGACGACCTGGTGAAGGTCGCGGGAATCCCTTGGATGCGGGCGGCATAGGACCGATCTGTGTGGAGAACATTGGGGGAGGCCTATGTCCAGCAGTGGGTGTCTATTGGCTGAAATGATGATGATGATGAAACTTATTGAGATTATCAAATAATTTAATATAATTTAAGGATTAAGTATCTCTCCAATTACATGAAGCTTAGGTACTATTTGCTATAATATTATTACCGAGTAGACTATGAACCAATTCACTGATACAAATCTACTCCATTGCACGTGACTTGTGATCAGGTACAGACATCCACACATTTGGCTAATGCCATCTGTCAATTTCTTCACCCGATTATCTTCTAACTTTCTCTCCTACATTTGATTCATTTTATGAGCGATGGTAGCTCAGTGAATAAAAACGTGCTTTCCACGCGGGGGTCATGGTTCCAATCCGAGAATGCACTTCTGGAATTTTCAAATCTATGTGCAAATTTCTACCATTAGCTCAGCAGTGGGGGAGGAAACCTGCACGTTTTGGATAGTTTCTGGTACGTGTAACCATGATTCAGTAGGTCTGGTTCTCCTGGTAAAGGGTTGCAAAGGCAAGGCGGCTGTGTTCCTCCTTGTGAGTGTGGTTACCGGAGGCCCAATAGGGGGAAAGGGAAAAGGTTGGCAACGCACTTGTGACTCCAGTGGTGTTGCGGGTGTCCATGGGCGGCGGAATTGCTTACATCAGGTGACCCGTCTGCTCGTCTGCCACCTCTCATATACATATAAAAAAAATCCTGAATAATGGTCGAAGCGTACCTCGGTCTTATGGGGAGGACATTTAGTTTTTTTTTATATTTTTTTTTATGTGATAGGTGGCAGACGAGCAGACGGATCAGCTGATGGTAAGCAATTGCCGTCGCCCATGGTCACCCGCGATACCAGTGGAGTCACAAGTGCGCTGCTGAACCTTCAAACCCCCCCTCCCCGCGGATTGGGCCTCCGGTACCCTCACTCACGCAGCGAAACACAGCACAGTGTTGCTTCACGCCGGTTTTCTGTGATTCCTCTGCCGGCCCTTTCATGACGAAGCGGGCTCTCCCACGGTAAATATAGTGACGCAGTATATTGGCTCGCCAACCCGTCTGCCAAGCGTGGTGAGTATGGCAATTACCCCTCATGTGATTGAGGGAGGCCCGTGCCCCAGCAGTGGGGACTTAAATGGGCTGACGATGATGATGAGTATATTGGCTCTCCTCAGCCTGATCATAAGCAATAGAATATAAGTTAATTTTATCAATTGAATATATTTAGTATATTGTAGAAACCTAGTGTGTGCTTATTTGTACATACTTTATCTTGGCTTAAAGGTCAGACAGTAAAATATGAGGATCGGCCGGCAAGGGGGTCTCAGTAGGAATCAAGGATTCGTTGTCCTAATGACAATTATGTGAGTACAACTGTACCACGTTTATAAGGCAAAATTCGTCTACGCATAAGAGCAAGTTAAATCCGATTGAAAACGATTGCAAAAGCAGTTCAAATACAGACTTTATTGCATTATATTAAGATTAAACACAATAAATCCATAGAGGAATGCTATCTCTGTCTTAAGGCGACGGGTACCCCGTACCCCTATCTAGCGACACCGATCGATTTAAATTGTTACGCTACTAAACCGAATCTATTTTAAACAATTTCAGAGCGGGAGTCTCTATGCAAACATTTATCATCATCATCAGCCCATTTAAGTCCCCACTGCTGGGGCACGGGCCTCCCTCAATCACATGAGGGGTAATTGCCATACTCACCACGCTTGGCAGACGAGTTGGCGAGGGTTTTGATATAAATGCAGAGTTTTCCTTCTCTGGGTGCTGATGATCATGCCAGCAGCTTTACCTTAGTCGCCTTTTACGACACCCACAGTCTTGGGTCTGGGTGCTTGTGGTATCTTTATTGTGAGAAAATATCAATCAATTAAAAAATATGCCTCATATACTATGGAAGATATTTTCTGTAACGAAACTTATAAGGAATGTTACACAAATACTAGAGGCCGAAGTATCCTCGGCCTCACAGGACCTTTAATATATTTTATTTTTATGTGTTTTTTTTATGTGTTTTTTTCTCTTAAGTAATAAATAAGCAAACTATACTTTTATACTCATGTTGTGTACACTACCTGTAGGTTATTTTCTGGTCTTTTTATAATTATATGCAAAACGTCTCGAAATGTCAACGATTGTAACCTGTAAGTGTACCTTAAATAAATAAATAAATACCAAATAATAAATAAATATAAATTACTATTTTACACCATCACATAATCGCACCCTCACCCTCAGTAAAATACTGACCTAACTCAAAATTTTGAGATAGAAGCTAAGTCAAAATAGTATCGGCTATAATCAGGGATGAAAGGTCATCTAAAAACAATTTTGAGTAAAATAAATATGTACACTCACATATGAACACGAGATGAAATTTGAAGTGCGTTATTTACTCAAGAATAAATTGCAAAACATTGCTATAAAAATATCAACAATTTTGAGTTAGGTCAGTATTTTACTAAGAGTGTATTTGATATACTCCTGAAAATAGGTAGCTCAAGCACCCGTGCTACGGATATCAGAAACAACAGCGATATTATTTGTGTTTCGCAAATATAAAACATCTAATACTTTTCTTTCGTAAAAATGCATATTTATAGTCATCATCATCATCAGCCCATTTAAGTCCCCACTGCTGGGGCACGGGCCTCCCTCAATCACATGAGGGGTAATTGCCATACTCACCACGCTTGGCAGACGGGTTGGCGAGGGTTTTGATATAAATGCAGAGTTTTCCTTCTCTGGGTGCTGTTGATCATGCCAGCAGCTTTACCTTAGCCGCCTTTTACGACACCTCGGTAAGAGTGAGGGTGGCTTATTCTACTCTGCCAGGGACCACACGGCGTATTTATAGTACTACATAGAAAACACCCAGACCAATACAAACGTATTCATGCACAAAATGTTTGTACTGTGCGGGGATCGAACCCGCAACCATTGCACCAAAGGCAGCGTTCACTACCACTGATCCAAACTTGTTCTCTTTCTTGTTTATATTTGGTGTATTTTATGTTTTTGCCTTGATAAAATACACTAGTCAACAAATTTTTAACTTTTTTTCGTAACAAATAACAGAGGTCCATAATTTTACTAAATTGCACTCTCTGATAATGAATCTGTTTTCAAAATTTTGATACCTCGTCTAGTATTTGATTTATAGAGAGTCAAATATCTCAAAATTTGGTTTTAGGTTCTTTTCAATTGGCAATTTCAAAACAAGTACAAGCACTTTAAAAAAATGTTTTCGGCATATTAGTAAAGCTCATTTTCTCAATTATATATATCAATAAGATTTATTTTGTAGTCTTTAATCTATATTGAGTAATATTCATATCAACATCCGTGTACTTATAGTGCATACAAATCATCACTTAATTCTTGTAATGGAAAAAACATAAGATAGCTTAATTGGCTGTAGCGTTGCAGGGAAATCAGGTAAAATTATAAATTAAAAAGCATTTCATAATTTGGGGTTTTTATTTTCAAAATATCTATTGAAATTTGCTACATGCCAATTGATAGGTATTTAAATAAATCCCAAAAAAAAACACTAAGTGCCACTTTTTAGATTTTCAACCCTCTGTAACTTAATAACTTGACGTGATATGAAAATTCTGATAACAGGTCTAGATTCAGCACATTAAGCTCTTCATATTTATCATATTTTTATTCAGGTTGTGTTTTCTTGTTGACTTGTGATATTTATTATTCAGTGATAAAGTTTTTTTCTTCTTCTTCTGAAAGCAGCCGGCAAGCCGGTGCTGAAGGAACTTCGGCGTATATTAAACTCAGTTCTTTTCTCCGGGAGAACTCCTAGGGCGTGGCCACGGAGCTTGGTCGTATTGTTCTTCAAGAAAGGCGACAAAACATTACTGAAGAACTATCGACCAATTTCTCTCCTGAGTCACGTCTATAAGCTGAAGAGTCATTTCGAATCGCCTTACACGAAGACTTGACGAAGCTCAACCTGCAGAGCAGGCCGGATTCCGACGGAGTTATAGCACCATAGACCATATTCACACAGTGAGGCAGGTTATACAGAAGACCAAAGAGTATAACCAGCCCCTGTGCATGGCGTTTGTGGACTATGAAAAAGCTTTTGACTCCGTCGAGACCTGGGCTGTTCTAGATGCCTTGCAAAGGTGCCAAGTCGATTGGCGATATATCGAGGTGTTGAGGTGTCTGTATGACGCTGCTAATATGTCCGTAGTAATCCAAAATGGCCAAACTGAGCCTGTCCTGCTGCGACGTGGTGTGAGACAAGGAGATGTTATATCTCCGAAACTTTTCTCCGCTGCGCTGCAGGACATGTTTGGAACACTAAACTGGAAGGAGCGCGGAATCAATATTAATGGCGAGTACATGTCACACCTACGATTCGCAGACGACATCGTCATCTTGGCGGAAACCCTACAAGACCTACAGGAGATGGTGAGCAGCCTGGCTGAATCTTCCAAACACATCGGTCTTCGGATGAACTTGGATAAAACCAAGGTCATGTTCAACGAGCTCGTTGATCCGGGACCGGTCGCTGTTAATGGAGTACCTCTCGAAGTTGTTCAGGAATATGTCTATCTAGGACAAGCGCTCCAATTAGGCAGAAACAACTTCGAGAGAGAAGCCAATAGAAGAATTCAGCTAGGCTGGGCAGCATTTGGTAAACTTCGTCAAGTCTTCTCGTCACCCATCCCTCAAAGTCTTAAGTCGAAAGTCTTCGACCAGTGCGTCCTTCCGGTCATGACTTACGGTGCCGAGACGTGGACACTCACGGCTGGACTAGTCCACCGGTTCAAAGTCGCTCAAAGAGCTATGGAAAGGGCTATGCTCGGAGTAACTCTGAAGGACCGCATCAGAAATGATGTAATCCGACAGAGAACCAGAGTCACCGACATAGCCCACCGAATTAGCAAACTGAAGTGGCAGTGGGCTGGTCATATTAGCCGCAGAACTGACAGCCGTTGGAGCCGTAAAGTCCTTGAGTGGAGACCGCGACTCGGTAAGCGTAGTGTAGGACGCCCTGCGACAAGATGGGATGATGACATTCGAAGGCTGGCTGGTGTGGGCTGGATGAGAGTGGCCGAAAATCGGGAGAAGTGGCGTGCATTAGGGGAGACCTATGTCCAGCAGTGGACGAGTGTGGGTTGCTGATGATAAATTTTTTTCTTAATTGATAGGTGGCAGACGAGCAGACGGATCGCCTGATGGTAAGTGATTGCCGCCGCCTATAGACGCCCTTGACACCAGTGAAGTCACAAGAGCGCTGTAAACCGTTAAACCCACCTTTCCCCCGGATTGGGCCTCCGGTACCCGCCGCCTATAGACACCCGCGACACCAGTGGATTCACAACTACGCTGCCAACCATTAAACCCCCCTTTCCCGAAACACAGCACAGTGCTGCTTCACGCCGGTTTTCTGTAAGGCCGTGGTATCACTCCGGTCCAGCCGGCCCATTCATGCCAAAACGTGGCTCGCCCAAGGTCAATTACTGTTATCCCTACAATAAAACCAGAAGTGGGACATCTAAAACTTTTTAATATGTAAACATTTTGTAAAATAGACTTAAACATTATTTACAGATTCTTACATAGGTACAACAATACTTACACGATTCTTATCATTAAGGTGACGGGTAGGGCATTCTAGCGACGCCAATCGATTTTAATTTTTAGCTATCAAACCTGATATATTTTAAACAATTTCGGGGTAACAACCTCTCGGCAAACACTCATACTATTTATTAAATAACCATGCACAAATGTTGAGTTAAAAGCGTACGCGAAAAATTGATAAATTTTTCGTGTACAAAAACGGACCATAAACGGACCGAAATATATATATATATTTCACTTTGTTCTCCACAGAAATAATTTTATTGTTTACTTCCCGAAAACCTCAATAAGTATCGTGAATAAAACCCTGTTGGTCTAGTGGTTTAAGTACCGGGCCGTGATCTCAGGGTCCTGGGTTCGATTCCCGGGTCGAGCGAAAAGTATGTTTCGATTTTTTCGGACAGCCGATGATTAAGCCTAATCCCATCATAGTAGTGATAACTTGATTTCTATGATGGAGGCCTTTGCCCTGCAGTGGGACAGTTAGAAAAAAATAAAAATAAGGCCCATTCAGCATATTAGATCAACAATATAAGCGAAAAAAACTTAGGGTCACACTTTAAAAAGCGACGGCTGCGCCATAGGCCCCGGGTTCGATCCTCGAGTCGGGCCAAAAAATTGTACCAAAGTTTTCGCTAAGAAATTCTCAGTGGCATCCCGGAGTCTGGAAGTTTGCGGTCTTGTACCCTCGTGCCTCGGAAAGCACGTAAAGCTGTTGGTCCTGCGCCCGATCCCTCTCCGGTGGTGTAACAGTAGTGTCCCATCGGAATATGAGGGTAAGGGAGTAAAGAGCGGACTTGCGTGTACGCACACACTTGAGCACTATAATATATCCTGCGTAGGTGGCTGATCGTTGAGATTGACCGCCGTAGCCGTAATCGGTTGGAGGATATTATAAGCGATAATAAATCAGCTATTCCATACATTATTACATGGAGGATATTTTGTTTGGAACAGCTGATTTTTAGGGTTCCGTAGCCAAATGGCAAAAAAAGGAACTCTTATAGATTCGTCATGTCCGTCTGTCCGTCCGTCCGTATGTCACAGCCACTTTTCTCCGAAACTATAAGAACTATACTATTGAAACTTGATAAATAGATGTATTTTGTTAACCGCATTACGATTTTTACACAAAAATTGGATAAAATAAAAAAAATGGGGGGGTCTCCATACTTGAAACTGAAGCTCAAATATTTTTTTTCCTCAAACCTATACGTGTGGGGTATCTATGGATAGTTCTTTCTAAAATGATGTTGAGGTTTTCAACACAATACTTTTAAAAACACAATACTTTGCGCAAGAGAAGCTCCAAAAGTGGTAAATTGTATGTCCCCCCCCCCCTCTAACTTAAACTAAAATAAAAACTAAAATAAATGAATTGAGGTTTAAGATCTTTATTTCTCAAAAGAATTTACATTCACTTACATGAGAATAATTTTACAAACTAAGTATAAAAATAGTGTTTTGGACATTCGTAAGTTACAAACAAACATACTTATAACCAAACATTATGGATGCAATAAAACAGATCGCAGGATAGAACTCCATTATAAAATATAAACAGAACGCAGGTATGTTTAAATACTAAATAAAATATATGAGATGAATTATAAAACTAAATAAAATATATGTTGTACATAATCATAAAATCTAACAACGAAAATTGGTTTGCACTAGATATAGTGATTAGTTTTTTTTTAATACATTGTAAACCGCAATTTACCTTCCATATATCTTACTTGCTGCTACGGAACCCTTCATGGGCGAGTCCGACTCGCACTTGGCCGGTTTTTTTTTATCTAACATGTTAAATGGACTTTGTTCATGATACTTACATATTATGAAATTTCCGGGATGTAAAGCATAAAAAAATACGGTTTGTAACATCGTTTTGGGCTTACAAAGGTTTATTGAACATTTATGAATAAATTGTTTTTTTATATGCCTGATAACGAGGCTCACAGGAAACACCCCATGTATTTTTCCTGTTTTTTTTTTTTGTACCACATAAATTTTTCTCGAAAACTAGAAAAAAATCTGGAAAAGAATAAATGGCGATGTTTCAAATGTGCCTTGTTGTGTGGTATCCTAAAAAATATTTTGGAACAATGAAGATGCACCATCCTGTATTAGGGCAGACATTTTCCACTACCGTGCGCTTTACACGTCATTTTGTGCCACGCACCTCCTCATTGTGAAATCAACTTCCCGCAGCGGTGTTTCCGAATTGGTACATTGAGATCTTCAAGAAACGAGCCTATACCTTCCTAAAAGGCCGGCAACTCATCTCCACTCCCTCTGGCGTTATTGACGTCCATGGGCAGGCGGTGATCACTTACCATCGGGTGACTCGCTTGCTCGTTTGCCTCCTTTTTTATTTTTTTTATGCTAGAGGCGACAAACGAGCAAGCGAGTCAACTGATGGAAAGCAATCATCGCCGCCCATTAACATCCGCGAAATCAGAGAGATCGCTAAACCGTTGCCGGCCTCTTTTCTTGAAGGTCCCTAAGTCGTAGCCGTCGGAAAATATTCCCCCTTATCCCTTTCTCATAAAACAAATACCTTTGTTTATGCAGAAAATATTGTCTAAATTATGTATAAAGTAAAGACTTCATACAATATTCAAAGTACTTTGGTATTATAACCTGAACTTTGAAGCGATAACGAATTTGAATTTCTAATATGTAAGAATTTCTTCTTTTGATTTTCCGATTTAAAAAAACTCATGGAGATATCGTAGCTTCTTTCGAAACTCCCGTCCTATGGGCTTCCCGAGAAATTATGCGAATGGGTCACCAGCTTTTTAACAGACAGAAGCATGAAGGTCGTAGTCGACGGTCAATGCTCCGAGTCCATGTCTGTGAATGCTGGTGTTCCGCAAGGCTGTGTATTATCAACCCACTCTGTTCCTCCTTGCACATTAATGATATGTTGCGAATCAGCGACATTCATTGCTATGCGGATGACAGCACGGGTGATGCATTTTATACCGGCCGCGCTAACATTTTTCGGGATATTGTCATCGAGAGCCGTAATAAGCTTGTATCTGCAATTGAGATGTCTCTTGAGAATATCTCAAACTGGGGAAGTCTTAACTTAGTCCAATTCAACCCCAGTAAGACTGAAGTTTGTGCGTTCACTGCAAAAAAGGTATCGTGGGTCGTATCCCCTCATTTTCAGAGCACAGCCTTAACTACCTCAGCCAGCATTAGTATAATTGGCGTCGATATATCGAGCGAAGTCCAGTTCCGTGGCCACTTAGAGGGGAAGGGTAAGTTAGCTTCTAAAAAGCTCGGCGTCCTAAATAGATCGAGACAGGTATATTATTCCGGCCCATCGGCTCCAGCTGTATAAGGCGCAAGTCCGGCCGCAATGGAATACTGCTCTCATCTTTGGACAGGGGCGCCCGCGTACTACATTTCCCCTCTGGATCGGATTCAAAGGAGAGTAACTCGAATTGTCGACTGCCAAGATATCTCTAATAGGCTAGACTCTACTCTACACTGCGTAGAGATGTACCCTCGCTCTGTATACTCTACCGCCTATACTATGGAGAATGCTCTGAGGAATTGTTCGGACTGATCCCTGCCGCTTCATTTCGCCATCGTTCTACCCGACAACAGTTCCATCGACATCATCTGGATGGTTGGCAGTCTTCAACTGTGCGTTCTCAAGAAACTTTCTGCCTCGTACGATAAAACTATGGAATGATCTATCGCCGCCGCCAGATACGACCTGCAAACCTTCAAGAACACAGCGTATTCCTTTTTAAAAGGTCGGCAGCGCACTTGTGACTCCTTGGTTGCTGGTGTTCATGGGCGGCGGTAATCTGCTTACCATCAGGTGATCTGTCTGCTCGTCTGCCCCCTATCCCATAAAAAAAAGGCATCTGGTTACATTAGCTATACAATTGAGCGTTAGAATAGTAATTATTTACGAGATTTCTACCATGTAGCCTTATTTTTGAGTTTCCGATATTTCGGCACTGTTGCAAGCGCCATGGTCACGGAGTATTTGAAGTTTTTGCGGGTAAGTTGTTACTGGCAGACAAAACGGTCTACCCTCCTTCGCAGTCTTTTACTACGCGCACCTGCGGTACCACTGTTCACTAACTCACTATTTTCTCGCACCTGTTCTCGACACACAGCACTCACAGTATCTGGCCGCGAAATGGCACTTTGTTTAGTTTTACGGTCATTTACATTTTCGAATCACTGGATTTCAGACATTTGACAATTTAAACCCGGATGGGTCACGATTGATTTTTTTGTACTTTGTAATTTCAACCACTTCCCTGACCAGTCTTGGTATGTAGTGGCGTTCTGTCGAAATTATCTGAGGGTTATAAAACTCAATCCAGTGATCCGTGACCAAGGCGCTTCCTGATTGGCGTCGCTAGTGTGCCCTACCCGTCACCTTAAATCGTCGCACGAGCGTACTCCGCCATTTTGGCATTGTTTAAAGTGCCTTATTTATGTTGGGCTTGATTTATAGGTGTTATTCTATATCTATATCTATGTCTATCTCCAAAAATATATTTAAGGTCCAACCTGAGAACCAGCGCTGAAGAGGTCACAATGCTGTAGTGTGTGTTGCAACACGTGTTGATATAATAATAAAAATAAGTTGATTTATTGAGAGAAATAATTGAATTACATCTGTATACATACAAAGCATCAAAGATTCTAGACAAGAGGGTAGGTACAATTACTTATATGGTAAACAAGTTGCGAATTGTCCCTCGCTACCGCAAGTCTCACCCGAGAACGTGTTATCGGAACGCGATGCTTTATTTGCGACAAAGGAAAGTATATTTTATTTTCGCGGTATACGGCACATATTTGCGCAAGCATACGGTAACGAAACACGTACACAGCGGTGATTACTATAACTGTGAACTTAAGCCATCTATAAATAATAATAATTATTTAATAAATAAATAAATATTTCACAACATCACATTACATTGATCTGACTCTAAGATAGGTAGTTCAAGCACCTGTGTTACGGATATCAGAATCAACAGTGGGATTACAAATATATACATATAATACTTTTCTTTTGTAAATACATTACTTGTAATACATAGATTACGCCCAGACCAATACAAACAGATATGTTCGTGCACGCAAATGTTTGTACTGTGCAGGGATCGAACCCGCAACCCTTGCACCAGAGGCAGCGTTCACTATCACTGTTCCAAACAGGTCGTCTATACTATATAAAGCTAAAATAATTTTATTAAGTGGCAGTATACAATGTGCTAGTACCTAAACTAGGCCGAGCCTGTGCTATAGGCACTAGATCCTTCTTATGGTTTATTTAATAAAATAAAATAATGTAATACTTGGACCTTGTTGACCATTTCTATCTATATCTATTTATTCCTTTGTTTGTATTTAATTAGGGATGTTACGGGGGTGATATTATCGGAACAGAAGTCGGAGTTTTTAAGGTTTATCGGAGTCGAAGTCGGAACCGGAATCAGAGTTGGAGGCAGAGGTAGAAGAAAGATGTGTTAGGAGCAGGTTTTATAAACTAAAAAAACCGCCTTCAAAAACCACGAACTAAAAAGTAAAAAATAATATTTTTAACACTTCAAACATAGAATAATAACAAGACTAGAAGGATAGTTTCCTTACTGCTGTCATCTCAAATTTGAAGCACAAATTTGGTTTTTCAAGTTGGTATTATGTACGTAGTATCAACATAAAAATCCTAATTAATGTTACCAGTCACAACATATTTCCCTAAAACATGGAAAATGGTTATTGTAGTAACTGTACTGTTTTTAATTGTACCTAGAACAACGCTTACAAGTGTGTGTCTAACTGTGATTATAAAATTAGTTGGCAAGTTATGTTTTGATATTTGTGATGCCTTGACCATACAATAATGAATAAGTAAGAAATAAACAAAGAGCTGCCTACTTATTTTAAGGGTTATCAGGGTGAGTTTCAATTCGTGTAAAATGTGGATCCATGTAATTGCACTGTCAGAAACACATCAACCTACATAAATCTTGAAATTATTATTAAATGAATAAATTCTTGCTTATTTATTTTTTAACATATAAAAGTTCCGGTACCCCCACTTACGCAGCGAAACACAGTAGAGACACTGCTTCACCCTGTAAAAATCGGTAGCAACTGATAAAATTAATCATTCTGAGCAACAAAATCTTACAACAAAGTTGAAATGGGGGAAATATATTTTTTCATTATCTGGTAACACTAAGCATTTTAATGAATCGTTAGTATTTTAGCTTATAAAACACAACATACTATGAAATATTGAAGGCTTTCATGTGAAAAGTGATGTTACTACACTTCTCATGCTTGTCCGAATCGTTGTGACAAAATTTTACCGCACAAATCAGTCAAAGTAAATTAATTTTCGCGAGATGCGTTTGACAGGCATTGACATGGACGACTGCGGAGCGGTCCGGGCGTCTGGAGCCGTACGGCGCCATTTGAGTTGCTTCAAATTGTGGACGCAGACTAGGTTTATAGTCTTGTTATTATTCTATGACTTCAAATAACATTTTATAACAGTACACTCGAGAAAAGGTGTTACCGAAATCGGCGCCCAATACTATCTTGTAATACAACATTCAATTATTCAACAGGGATTAGGCGCCGACATCGATAGTCTATCGATAGAATATCGATAGTGGACTATCGATAAACAACACTAATGTATTATAGGTACCTATTTTTTTATCAATGTCATGTTGTAATACTATGTCTAAAATTATTTACATCTTGTGGTTTATATTATAAATCTTAGGACTATAATGAAACTGAAAATATCTTAAGTTCGTACCCTGGTTGAGATGGTGATCCATCATACACATACTCTCTCTCACACGCACACACATAGGTACACACCCACACACACACACTTGCACGCACACACACAGATAGATCCTTATGCGCTGTTTATTTGTTGTATATAACTGATTTTTTGTTAAGGAAGAGTGGCTTCCTCTGACACAGGTGCTCATTTTGTACCTACTAGAGGATGTCAACACCTAAATTGTAATGGTTGTTGTTGAAACGAATAAACAATTTTAATTTTTTTTTTATATTTACTTACTTAATTACTAAGTCAAATAGCCTTTCCTATACCCGTTCTCGATAAACGTGGTACTGCACACATGAGGGTGAGGGCGTTGGTTCTGGTAGCTCATCTGCTGCCTGCCCTTCGAGGTGGTGACCCTAGTCAAAGTGGTGAAGTTCTCCTGGACTGCACTGTTGGTGCAGCAGAAGGAGCGGCGGAACTCTCGTCGGAATTTACCTGGAACAGATAATTTATTTTAATACTATATCCTCCAACCTATTACGGCTACGGTAGCCAATATCAGCGATCAGCCACGTACGCAGGATATATGTGCTCAAGTGTGCGCGTAAACACAAGTGCACTATACACTCCATTTTGATGCCATTTAAATCTGTTATGCTAATGTTAAGTAATTTGGCATTGAATAAATTATTTTTATTTTATTTTATTTACACTGTTATTTTTTATCGCGTACATGCCGTAAACATCATAATAGGTATCGTCAATGAAGTTCATTTAGCATGTTAGATCAACAAAATAGGTATCGTGAATGAAGTTCATTTAGCATGTTAGATCATCAAAATAGGTATCGTGAATGAAGTTCATTTAGCATGTTAGATCAACAAAATTAGCAAAAAATAAGACAAATGTTCCATATAAATAGAATAACCACCCGGCAATAATGTATGGAACTGCTGATTTTTTTTTTGCTTATTTTGTATTTTGTTGATCTAACATGCTCAATGGACTTCATTTACAATACTTATTATGAGGTTTACGGAATGTAAGAGATACAAAATAACAGTGTAAATAGAATAAAATTTACGGGATGCAAACATCAGTGTGACAGTGACACGACCGGAGAGGAATCAGGTGCAGGACCAACGGCCTAACGTGCTTTCCGAGGCACGGGGGTACAAGACCGCCGACTTCCAGACTCCGGGCTGACACTCAGAATTTCTTTACCGAAAACTTAGGTACAAATTTTTAGGAATCCGAGCATGCATTTCTGGATTTTTCAAATCTATGTGCACGGCGGTGAGGGAAAGTAGCAGTGAGGAAACCTGCACGTCTCGAAGAGTTTATCAGAATTGTAGATAATGGTTCAGTTAGAAGAAAGTTTATGCTTTTGAATATGGACTCCTGACGAGAGTGTCAAGCATAAAGTAACTTATATATACTGAGATAGAGGCATCAGTTGGCTAGCCAGTGCTAGCGCCATCTAGAGGAAAACGACCAATACTCAACGGCTATGGAGTACAACCACCTTAGAGAATCAGTCAGGGGCACGATTAAATAAAAAAAAATATTTGCTATATAGCAAAAATCCCAATTCCTTTAGGTCATCGGTATAATTGCTATACTTTTATGAAATTGCTAGCGTGGGCAGGCAGCTTGAGGTATTTTTTTCAGAAACACGCTTTACTAGCGTGATGTAAAAATGCATAGTGACATCTACTGAATAAACACCGAATCATTTGCTTCATTGCTTTTTAAAACTACATCTGCTTTTTACAAGCTCCGTCTAACTAAAACCGCTGAACTATATTTCCCATACTAAGTAAAAAAGTACTAAGTGAAATTACCCTGATGCCAAGAGGGCTTAGAGAGGTTACTTATAGAGGGCCGCCTCCGCAGCCAACGCGCGACGTAGGAGTTTTCGCGTAACTCGCTTAACAAAATATACAATATATTATATTTTGAAGGCTACGAAACTTGCGCCAATTTGAGATTAATGATTCTGAACATGTAACCGTGATCCAGTTAGTCTTGATTCCTTGCCAAATCAAAGTTCAGAAGAGTCCCTTCATTGGAATTGCCAGGCAAAGTTAGTAGCTAAGCTAACGAATTTAATCCGATTATTCGTTACCCCACAACAACTCGTGTTTTGTACCTATTCATTCTGGTCTTGCAAGTTTCTTTGTGCGTTTCTATGACAGCGTTTTAAATTGGTAGTGCTTCGAGGAATACCTTAAATATGATTCATCCACCTCAACATTGCAAAACTCTGCTCATCTTACCGTGTTCCTGGTTGCGTCCAAAGCATTTTTTAAGTCCCCTGGTGATACGTAGTGAGGTTTAAGACTACCCATTGTCATGCTTCACAACACGCCACCACTCCTCTCTGATTACTGATCTTTTCGTGCATTCAATAAGTGATGATCAGACATTAACTACAGCCTTTATTTGGTCAGTCCGTCTCATAGGCGATCTTCCTGGTGGCCTGGACCCTCAACCTTTCCTTAGACAACAATTCGCTCAATAGCCACCTCTCCTCGGCGGCAAACATGGTCAAATAAACCAGACTGTACCAGAAACGATAAACGCTGCTGTCATGGACAGAGATTCCTAACCACGCTATTTAGCGAAACCTACTTTAAATTAGGGTAGCGCCATCTATCCTACAGCGGCTGAAACGCCTGCTTTTCACCTGCCTATCACATACCTACATTCTAGTGCATGCCGTGTAGGATAGATGGCGCTGTCCGTCTAAGCACCACTGCGCTACCTAGTGGCCCAAGTAATAAGACTTCTAAATCGAATAAATAAATTGAACGGACGCCATTTCACCGAGCTCCAAGTATTTTTATTTCCAAACCCCAAGAATCCTGCACAGGCCGATCTGAAGAGGAGACAGCTGCTTGATGCAGAGTTTTCGAAGTATGGACTCGCTGGTACGAAACTCAGTCCACGATACTCCGAGCATTCTCCTCCAGCACCACGTCTCTAGGGCGTCTATATTCTTCTTTTCTATTTCACACAGTGTCCTCGTTCACGACGCCGGGAAACCATACCAGCTGAAATATTACGTTATAGAAGGAAGCCTCCTTACTTTGAGTTCAAAGTCACCAAGAGAGCAATGGAGAGGGCTATGTTCGGAGTCTCCTTGCGTGATCGTGTCAGAAACCATGAGAGCCGTAGGAGAACTAAGGTCACAGACATCATCATCATCATCATCAGCCCATTTAAGTCCCCACTGCTGGGGCACGGGCCTCCCTCAATCACATGAGGGGTAATTGCCATACTCACCACGCTTGGCAGACGGGTTGGCGAGGGTTTTGATATAAATGCAGAGTTTTCCTTCTCTGGGTGCTGATGATCATGCCAGCAGCTTTACCTTAGTCGCCTTTTACGACACCTCGGTAAGAGTGAGGGCGGCCTATTCTACTCTGCCGGGACCACACGGCAACACAGACATAGCCCAAAGGAATGCAGACCTCAAGTAGCACATAGACAGGGCACATAGCGAGGAGGAAATGAGTGGAGGCCACGTACAGGATGACGTTGCGGTGGCAGGCCTCCCACAAGATGGACCGACGATCTGGTGATGGTCGCGGGAATCCATTGGATGCGGGCGGCGCAGGACTGATCTGTTTGGAGAACGTTGGGGAAGGCCTATGTCCAGCAGTGGACGTCTATTTGCTGAAATGATGATGATGTTCAAGAAACTATCCGAAACCTACCTTTTATTGGTTTTGCTGATGAAATGCGGCTCTCCCGAAGTGCAATAGGGGACCATGCTCTATGCATACTCCAGCGCGAACTATCAATACGTCGCTTGCCAACTCGTTTCTAGTTTCCCTCGCTTCTCTTTCATCATTTCCGGTGGGAACACCATTACGAAACCGAATAGTTAGGCTATTCGGTTTCGTTGGGCTGTTCGGCCTGTAAGTACACTTTATTACCGCTCATGAAGTTATAGATGAGAGGGTTGATGGCGGAATTGGCGTAACACAGGACATGGGAGACCAGCGCCAGGAATGTGACAGCGTCGCTTTGTTCCATGTCTACGGTGTATCTGGTAACAAACAATACACATTACTTTTTTTTTACAAATATGATTAACGCCCTGTTGGTCTAGAGGTTAAAGAAAGCCCTGTTGGTCTAGCTGTTTAAGAACACCCTGTTGGTCTCTAGTGGTTTAAGAACGCCCTGTTGGTCTAGTAGTTAAAGAAAGCCCTGTTGGTCTAGCTGTTTAAGAACACCCTTTTGGTCTAGTGGTTAAAGAGCGCCCTTTTGGTCTAGTGGTTTAAGAACGCCCTGTTGGTCTAGTGGTTAAAGAAAGCCCTGTTGGTCTAGTGGTTTAAGAACACCCTGTTGGTCTAGTGGTTAAAGAAAGCCCTGTTGGTCTAGCTAGCTGTTTAAGAACACCCTGTTGGTCTCTAGTGGTTTAAGGACGCCCTGTCGGTCTAATGGTTAAAGAAAGCCCTGTTGGTCTAGTGGTTTAAGAACGACCTGTTGGTCTAGTGGTTAAAGAACGCCCTTTTGGTCTAGTGGTTTAAGAACGCCTTGTTGGTGTAGTGGTTTAAGTACCGGGCCATGATCTCGGGTCCTGGGTTCGATTCCCGGGTCAAGCAATAAGTATGTTTTTCGAACATTGCTCGGATTTGTGATCACCAATCCACATTAGGCAACCGTGGTGATTAAGCTTAATCCCATCATAGTAGCGATAACTTGATTTCTATGATGGAGGCCTTTGCTCTGCAGTAGGACAGTATATAGGCTGATACTTTACTTTTCTTTCTTTTTTACAAATGTGATTGATGGCAGACAAGCAGACGGATCACCAGCCAGCAGCCAATCAGCAGACAAGTGCGCTGCCAACCATCAAACCCCGTCTTACCCCGAGCCTCCGGTACCCACACTCACGCAGCGAAACACAGAACAGTGCTGCTTTACGCCGGTTTTCTGTGAGGCCGAGGTATCACTCCGGTCGAGTTGGCCCATTCATGCCAAAGTGGACGGTCAATTACTTTCTGGTAGAATGAATTTTGGCCCATTCATGCCGAAGCGGCGGGCACAGAAAAAGTGCCGCTGCCCCCCGCATTACGGTAAGCTACTACCAGTGGCGTAGCGGTGTCTTCCACTCTAGGATAAAGTTAAGATTTTGCCACCCCTTAAAATGCATACTCCCCGCCCACACTACGCTACGCTACTGAAGAACAGACCTGAGTAAACACAGGAGGTGTATAGGGAAGTAGCAAACGGCGAACATGATCACCACAGCCACCAGCATCTTGGCTGCTTTCCTGCGAGATCGGAGCTGAGCTGCAACAAACAAAACATTATTTTTATATAACGACTGTGGAAAATAAAGTGTGTTTAGTTAAGTTTTTTTAATGTGATAGGTGGCAGACGATCAGACGGATTACCTGATGGCAAACAATTGCCGCCGCCCATGGACACCCGCGACACAAGTGGAATGAGTTATCAGAATGATTTTTTTTAACTCTATCCAAGCAGAAAACATTTACTAAAAATGGTGAACAAAATGTATAAAGTTACAAGTGGAATGAAGACTGGCAGCAAACACAACCAAGTATTAATGTCCATATTTGGTAAGTTTCGATATCGATAATTG